>PVJS01019617.1:0-17252 GCA_004027185.1 Glis glis
TCCTGTCTCGCCCATGAATAGCTAATTGATCCTGACATTTAGATGTGATCATGCATTCAGCTCTTTAACCTGAAGGAAACTCTTTGCTGCTTCAAGTGTAACTGATCACCCCCGTAGTCATCTTCTCTTTAAGTATTACTTCAAATTATTTTAAGGGGAAAATTGGAAGGAGTCAATAACACAGAGAAATTACAGATACTGGAGAAAAGCAATCACAAATAAATACTTCAATTTGTTTAATTTAAGATAGTATGTGTACTCCCAGGTGCTGTGTAGGGTGCATATTTTCTACAGAAGGAATAAACTGAAAAAATAAAAAGTCCATCCTGGGTGCTAACGTTTTGTCCTGCAGCACTGTAGCTTGATCCAGGAGTAGGTCTCTGTTTCCCTGTAGTGGGGAAGGAGAGGCCGACCAGGGAGAACAAGTGTGGGAATTTCACCCTCGGTGGAAGTGTGTGGAAGGGTGAGCGGGTCTTGGAAAGCAAAACAGAATCCCCATTTGTAAAATAAAAACATGGGAATCTAGAGAAAAGACAACATAGGCTCTAAATTTTGAGTTCAAAGGTGTTTCAATTCCTACTAAGCCAGAGACCGGGTGATTTTTAGAGATGTAGCCACAATTATAAAGTAAGGCTTCTATGTTAGGTACCTACTTCCCACAGAACTCAGATTTCGCTTTGATGTCTGCATACGGCTGTGCAGGAGACATTCTGGTGTGGGGGCCAGAGTAGATGCCCCAGGTAAAGGAGCTCTGTGTTCCAGTGGCAGGTCTTTGGAGGAGAGCTGTCCAGTATCCTCAGGCAAAGGTGGGAGGGGCTATTCAGTTCTCCCAGTCTCTATTACCTCCTTTTTGAGAGCAGGGGTAGATTTCTAAGCCCTTGTCCAACTTTAAATTCTGATTATATGACTAAGAGGACTTTGGTTTTGTTTGGTGTGGTCTTTCAAAACAAGTTGTGTCTGGATTTTTTTTTTTTTTTTTTTTTTTTTGCTATACTAGAGTTCAAGAAGGAAGAGCCAACAGAAGGGTTGAACTGATGGTTGCCAGCTTGCTACCTTTAGCACTGTACACAGGCTGGCCTTTCCATCAGCACTTAGTGAAAAAGATAGTTCAGTAGTGGTGCATGGCAATGCTCAAGAGAGAAAGGGGGCTCTGAGCCCCTCTGCATAGGTTTTAGGACTGTCTCCAGTACACACTCCCCAGTACCAAAATGAATGAATGAATAAATAAATAAATAAATAAATAAATAAATAAAAGGTAGGCACTATGCACAACAAATAAATAGCAGAACTATCCACTGTGGTATATGCCCCAATGAGAGCCTTTTCTGTGCTTCTCCCAGCCCAAATTTAAATTGGGAAGTCCTTTTAGAGCTGCTAATAAAAATGGAAAACAGAGGCTAAAGACATTGGTAAACAGGGTTGTGTAACACGCCTACTCTGCCCACTGCTGCACTACTACTACCACTAAAAATGCTCTGTTTCTATGGAGATATGAAAACAATCACTCTACTTACAGAAATGTGTTAATTTGAGGACTTTGATCCCTATGAGCTAGATTGCATAACCTGAAAATCCATACGATCAAGCCTATAAGATGTTTGAGTGACATTTCACTTCAGCGCCCTGCTACCTTTTAGTTCTGGTTTCAACCACTCGTGGAAGCCCATAAGCCTCACTCTGGGCTCTGTTGGATGCCTGAGCTGCCCCACAGAGTGTTCATCAACACCACCTCTCCTCGCTGTCCTGTATCGACACTTAGCTGACATGAGGCCCTTTTAAACAATAGATAAATAAGATTCCCCAGGCATATTAGGCTCAGCTTCCTGAAAGTTTAGGAATATGATTTTCTAATATTGGGCATCAGATTCAGAACACAAAATGGCAAGCAGAGAATCTCCCTATGGATCTGTGTTTAATTAAATTCACCAGCATCCTGGTAGGAAAAGTCATATGCAGCACAATTTTAGCAATTTACCTGGAGTTTAGCAATTTACCTGAAATCTCCAAGGGGGGGGGGGAAAATAAGGTAGCAATGTTTTGACTCAAAGCAGGTGGTCATTTCCCAACACACTAATAATCTCTCCAACTTGATTCTCTGGCCTCCTGAGAATCCTCTACAAAATAAACCATATAGCCATCTGTAAGCAGGAAAAATTCAACTTAACAACACATATATCTTCAAATGCCACAACGACTAGAATTTAATTATGACTTACTCTCAATCTATACAGAAATTACAAAAAGTAGGTATTTCTCTTGATAGAGATGTTAGAAAAAGCTAAAGAAGTTAAGGGAGTCCTATTTCCACCGAGTGTGTGTGTGTGTGTGTGTGTGTGTGTAATTGGGGATTGAACTCATGGGCATTTTACCTCTGAGCTATACCCCCAGCCCTATTTTATTTTATTTTTTTGAAACAGAGTCTCACTAAGTTGCTGATGGCCTCATTAAGTTGTTGTGTCTGGCGGTGAACCCCTGATCTTCTTTTCTCAGCCTCCCAAGTACTGGTACTACAGGCGCACGCCACCATGCTTGGCTCCTATTTCACATCTTACATAGTATGTGAATGCTTTTAATTACTATAGGGTAAAAATATAGAAGAAAAATAAAATATAAGGGAAAGGATTCACTATTAACATATACCAGAATCTTTTAAAGTTTAGAAGAGGTGAACAATGACACAGAAAAGTCTGTCTTTTTAAATTATTACAAAACTAGAAATTCGTGTAGGTGGTATCTTTCTTAAAGCAACTAAGAATAATTTAATTTCATTTATTTTAATATTCCCATTTCTTCTATATTTAACAAAGAATGCTGTCTCTAGAGCCTGTTCTAGGATTACATTAAGGGACTTTTGGCAGGCGTAGCAGCGCATGCCTATAATCCCAGACAGGATTGCAGGTTCGTGGCCAGCCTCGACAACTTAGTGGGACTCTCAGCAAATTAGTGAGACCCTGTTTCAAAATAAAGAAAATAAAAAGTGCTAGGGGTGTACCTCAGAAGTAAAATGCCCCTGGGTGGTTCAATCCCCAGTACCCCAGTACCACACACACACACACACACACACACACACACACACACACAAAGAGCTTTCCCAATTAGGAAGCAGATCCTATACATTCCCAATAGATAACTGAAGTCAAAATGGGTCAAATTGCACAGCTTCTTGCTTATTTTATATTAACTCCCTTTATTTTTAGGTAGCAATTAAGATTTAGGAATAGAGGCACATCATAAAAAGGTAAATAATGGAAATAAGTTAGATAGCTATATAGCTTATTTCTTGGAATTAAACTTTAACATGGGATCTCTTTGACCCTGATATCAATTGCTTGAAAATGATGAGGGACTATTTTTATAAGGAATAACTTTATGGTTCTAAAAAATTATAAGGAATAATCTTTGTGGTTTTGAAGAAAGAATTGCTTCAACTCATTAGTTGACTTGATCAAGTTGTGAAAAAAATAATTTGGAAGTTTCTTTTAAGAAGGAATTTTTCTGTTGCACTACTGTATTTACTGATTTAAGGAACACACTAAAATAAACATGGATTCCACAGGATTTAGATATAATATAAGCACAGCATTTCATTGCCTGGACAAATATTTGTTGTGAAGATCACAGTATAGAACTGGGAATACCACTTTAAATAAACAACTGGTTATCTAAATCTCAGAAGCCTGCAATATTAGGTTTGGAATGTCCCAGAAACAGGCATCAGGCTTTCCTACAAGAATCTGGATGTAGATCTGTTCCGGGGCCATAAATCCCAAGAGCCCAATTCACTAGGAGGTCAATGTTACCAATGACATTCCTCCTTTCGCACGAACACTGGGCACTGCTGAGCAACTGTGCTCAGAACATCAGAAATCAGTAAATAAAGATTCCTGTACTAGACAGAGGCCTATGGCTGGTGTTTATCAATCTCGGTGAATTATACAAACGTTGTCAGGTCTTAACGCTCCCTTTACAGTTATTACTGATGCAGACGCTTCTAATGCTCCTCTTGCAACTATATGGCACTGAGTTAGGGCTTCTTCACCAGATAATTTCTCCCCTTGCACATTCCTAACCCTTCTATAGCTAGCAGGCACCAGCTCGCAGGCTCGGAGGTGGAGGTGGGGGTCTTTCTTGGAGGTCCTCTCCTTTGGCATCCAAACTATGACATGAATACATTTCAAGGAGCAGTATTAGGGCCGGGCCCTCTCAGTGCACTCAAGCCCATAGTAGAACCTTAATAAGTATTTATTGAAAATCTGCATGATTAATTGATCTCCCATGTAGAAAAATCAGCAAAGGTGAGAATCAATCTGTGGGTCGATGCACCATTTTTAACATACTTTTCTTTGTACAGAGTGCAAGCTAAAGTGCTTGTTTAAACATGAGGAAAATATAGTTATTTTCTGACTTCTCACAATACAGTAGACCATTGTTACTTGGATTTTTCCTAAATATTTCTTAAATATAAGTAAAATATTTATACAAAACAAGAAAGAACAAAAAGAAAACTACTTCTCTAAAAAACCAAAACAGTTTTATTCAGTAACCACCGCCAGGTTCAGAAGGAGACATGAGCATGTTCTACTTCCTAAAATCACCATAATTTAAGTTTTTCTCATCATCATTTTCTATGTTGACACACAGTAATATGATACTGTGTGTCCTACTCAATGCAGTCAATGCTACAACACCCAGCTCAATAGCTCTTCAGCTCTCTGCCTAGTAAAAATCGTCTCAGACGCTTGACTCTGTGTACTATTATGTAAAAGCAAGTGATACCCAGTTCATGCCTATTTAGCACTTTATGTCTGGAAAGCATTATTATGTTCTTTATGTCACTCCATCACCTTCAGAACCTTGTGAGCCTCAAGGAGTAGTTTGTGCCAAGTCACCCAGCAAGCAGCAGAATGCTCAGCACTCTATTTCCCCTGCACCAACCACCATCATCAGAGATCGAATGATGGAAGAGATTCATATTTTATTAGGAGTCAGGGATGAAATTGGTAATGGGTTGAGAGATTTACATGTGCAGATATAATTAGGAATAAAAGAGTTAACACTCTGCCTTACGAATGATCAGTGAGTTGCTAGACTACTATGAAAATAACCATTTCTTTGGAAGCAGTACCCTTGGGTGAAAACAATTTCCCTGATGTTATAAGTTGGCAGATCTTTAGAGAAGGAAATGGGAATCCCATCAGTAAGCGGCACATACTACTCTTTTAGGACAGAAGGGATACATACACTTGGTATTTTGCACAGAAGATATTTGCGAGTGTGCCAGGAGCTCAGAGCTGTAACTCATTTCCATAAAACCCCACATGTTTTTCTTACAAATAGATGGGCCAAACCAGCATGTTCATTGTTTGTACAATACTTGTAATTGTTTACACAATACTTGTAATTTCTTCCAGTTATGGAGGTTGACGTGCCGCCAACAGGGGAGAGGGGAGTCCAAGGGATGGAGAGGCTGAAGCAAGCTGAAGCAAGCGACTAGCAGAAACCTGAGCGGCTCCTGCAGCACAGCATAGTGCTAAGGAACTTTCACAGCAGGATTCTGCACGTCTCCCTCAGTCCTTTCCCAATGTCAGATTTTGGGTACCATGATGAGAAAAGTTCAGGATTAGAAGCTGCAACTGTTGTCTACCTGTCCTTCCACCTCTGTCTCTAGCCACACAGTCCGTGCACTGTGTGCACACAGGGATGCTGTGAAGAAAGCACGTGTTTAGCATTTAATCTATAAGTGGGGATGAGGCTAAGGACACCCCGCTGCCACCCTCACCTTTCACTTTCTTCAACCACGACTAGGTGAAGAAAGCCTCCAGGGGGCTGGCAAGTGGGCAGAGACTGTGAACATCCACTAACAAGCCTCTCTGGTCCCCAGGGTCTGATGTCAGCACGTAGTCTGACTTTGCTAGAGATGTGGGACTGTTACCAACCAAAGTGCTTATTGGCGTCAGAAAATGACCCAAACTTTGGAAACAAAAAGGGCAATGTCAACAGAGAAACTTCTAGAACCTAGCAATTATTAAAACAAACAAACAAACAAACTCCTAAGGGATGCAGGCTGTTACCTTATCTTCATTTTGGGCCAGTCTTCCTTGAAATCCCCTCCATCTCTTTAAGGTGATTCTTCCCACTGCAGCTGTCTCTGCTTGGTTGGAATTAGCAACATTGGCTACTCTATCATCCCCTTGCAGAGAATGACAAATATTTTATGGGAATGTATTTTAAAATATGGTTGTACTTATAGTTCCTAGCACCAGCCTCTGGGGAGCTCAAATTAAGTTGTAGATTTCCCCCAATGTCAATAAGCTGATTAAATTCTTGCTACGAAATGAGTTTTAGAGGAAAGCGGCCAGTCATTATCCATTTAAGAAAGGGAGCAGTGTACCAGAGCCATAGGCTGGACAGAACAAAAATGATTTGGATTAGAACCTCCAGCCCACGGGGGTTTCACATAAGAGTAACTACGGGGCACCCAAGATCCCTGTAGCAGCAATGTGGGCCAACATGGAACAGATGGTCTGCCTTTTGGGAACGTGATATCTTAAAATTAGTAAGAATATTATGAAAGAAAATTATTGGTACAAAAAGTAAAATGCATATTATTGTCTCATTACTCAACTTTACTTGCCCTTTGTATATCAGATAATATATATGTATATATGTGTATGTATGTATATGTATACAGATTTATATATAAGCACATACATATACACATATAAGCACATATATATACACATACATATATGAATCATATGTATATATACACACATACATACATACACACAAATATATATAAAAATATATAATATAATATAAAGATGGGCCCATGGGTGGCTGTGCCATTCCTATGAAGCTGCTGTTTCCACTACTTCTACCTTTCCCATCGTTCCCAGTGTTATAGTTTAAAAATGTCCCTCAGAGAATCTAATGTGTTAAGCTAATGCAGCCTGGTTGAGATCTGGGGCGTGGCTAAAGGAGGTGGCTCACTGGGGGCATGACCTTGGGGATTATATCTGTCTCTGGCCACCTTCTTTCTTTCTATTTTTCTTTCTTCCATATTTCTTTCTCTCTCTCTCTCTCTCTCTCTCCTGACTGAGGTTTTATCCTCTTCCACCATGCCCTGAAGTGCTTACCATTGCAGTTCCTGGCTTGGAGCCAGCTGATCATGAACTGATCTCTGAAACCATGAGCTCCACATAAACCTTTCTTCCTCTAAGTTATACTTGTCAGGCGTTTTGGTCACAGCAATGAAAACATTGACTAAAACACCCAGCAATGCTATCAGTCACTCTTCCTTTCTGTTGTGCGTATTCACTCTCCACAACCATAAAGTTATAGCTGCACCCATTCCCACTAAACCTGCTTGGTGCTCCTATGTCTGATTTGTGTTTCATCTTCTAAAAGGCTCTTGGCATGTCCCAGAGCAAGATAACTTGGTATTAAAAATCTGGATGAAATTGTTCAAGCTATTATCATCTATCTGACCTCTTTTCCAAAATTATCCCAACATTTCTGCTTCTCCTACCATAATACATACATACACTGTTTGCTGATCAATCTAGAAGGATTATCAACTTGGCTGCCAGCTTAATGAATTGAATCCTAGGAACCATGAAAAGCCCAACATTCAAAAATTAATATATTTTCAATAATTAAGGTCTAAACTGTGCCAACTTGTGTTTGCCTACTGGCTATGATTGATATTAATGTTTGAGTAAAACTAATTAGATATAAAAGAGAAAGTTGAACTGATACACATGAAAACAGTCTCCTTGGAAATGTCTCAAGCCAGATGTACCTGAGCACATATTTCTGCATTAGCCAATTCTTACTCTCTAGCCTAGACAGGGAGATCACAGCAGTCAGGGTGACACTATTTCCTACTGATGACAAACTCCACAAATTACACATATGTACATATGTGTATATATGTCCTTCCCCCACCTAAATATTTTGCCCCTGGAATAAAAAGATTTTGCCTAGAGATGAAACATTTAGATGAACTTTTTTTCTATGCAAAAGAACAGAGAATCTTAAAATATCTAAGCTTATAATTTAAAGTTTTTGTTCTTCTTGTACATGAGTCTAAAAAACATACTTTTTATATGTTCCTTTAGTGGAGTACTATGAGCAATCATTAAAAACCATCCTTCTCTCAGCAATTTTTTTTTTTTTTGCGGTACCGGGGATTGAACCCAGGGGCGTTCTACCTCCGTGCTACACCCCCGGCCCTATTTTTTATACTTTATTTTGAAACTGGGTCTCACGAGGTTGCGGAGGGCCTCATTAAGTAGAGAGAGAGAGAGACAGGGAGAGAGAGAGAGAGAGAGAGAGAGAGAGAGAGAGACCTGAGGCTGGCCTCGAACCCGGATCCTCCGGTCTCCGCCTCCCAAAGTACCGGGATTACAAGCGTGCGCCACCACGCCCGGCGCTTCTCTCAGCATTTTTATGGAAGGAACAGGTAGAAAACAGTGGGCTTAGGTTAACTGGACTGAGCCGGCTAGGAAGAAACTGTTCAGGAAGACATCTATTTAAAAATAGCAACAAGAGTTTCCTTCTTCATTTAAGCACTGCTTTAATTACCCTCTGCTAACAGCTTGTTAAAAATCATTCAAGTGACTGACATATTTGCCAAAATTATTATATATCTCAACCTTGTGGGAGGCCCTGACTGAGAAAACAATTTGTGGCTAACTTTGAAATAAAACCTTGAAGAAAGACTCGGACCCAACTCTGGAAAGAACCGCACATCCCAGGAATACACAGCATCCCTGTTAGAGAGTGCAATTTCCTGTCTGTCTTCTCCACTTTTACCTCCAAGACTCTTGGCAGCCCAGGGAGCAGGAATCAAATACTTTCAGCACTAGGTAAGCTCCTGACCTCCTGACCTAATAATGATGTCTCTAAATCTGAGTCATTTCACTTCTGATTTCCAACTTCTAAGTTGTTATTTTCTTCATCAGGTTTATCTTGATGACTGTCATGTACTCTTTCTTGAAAGGTAGCATATTTAGAATATCCGTCTTTCCTGTCCTACTCCCAGGGGAAAAAAGTTAGTCCCATAACCTTGGGCCCCTCTTATGAGGTAGAAGGAAGGAGAAACCATGGCTGGTTAACACACCGCTACGTCCATCCTATTTCTGTCTGGGTTTTGCAACCTTTAACATAGTAGTGGATCTGGACCACGTGGGTGAGGACACCATGGTTGTGTGATATGAAGGAAACAATTTGCAGAATGGCTGAGCCAGGATTCCCCAGGACGTGCACTCTAACACAGAGCTAATATTGCTACAGGGGTGTTAAATGCAATGTGTGTATGTGTGTGTGTGTGTGTGTGTGTGTGTGTGTGTGTGTGTGTGTGATGAAATGCACTATCCAACATCAATAAATCATGCATGGTCAGTGAGGGGTATGCCAGGCAGATGGCTCTACTTTTCAAGAACAAGAACAAAGAAGTACATGACAGAATTCTGGACAGACAACTGGTCAACTAATTTTAGGAAGGAGGGTGTTCAATATTCATTTGATACCTATTTCTTGAGTTCCCATTAGGACTGAGGAACTGTGCAGGGGCTACCAGGAATAAGAAATAAAACACAGACAGTACCATTAGATTAGCCTATCATGCAATGGCAGGAGACCAGGGATTAAAACAAAATTAAGTGCACAAGTATAGCAACAGAGTGACAACTGAACAGTGCATGTGGTAAGAATGAAATGTGCTGGAGAAACATGAAATTGCTGGCATTCTCTCTCCCTGGGATAATAGACAGGTGCTTGTGGTCATTCCACATTTAACATATTGGTACTTGATAAAGAATATTAATTATTTTGTGATATAAGTAATTTAAATACTGTTAACACCTACCCATGTGATTTTATCATGGACAGGTCATTTAAACTTTCTCTCTTCCTCCCTTTGGGGAAAGATGTGAAAATTGATGAGCTTTCAGTTCCTTTATAACATTATGATTCTAAGATTCTAAGGTGTTCTGCGCAATAATAAGAGAAATCAAAGTAATTATCCCTGATCTAATTATGGTGTAATTAGGAAGCAGATGATGTGCGAGTGATAATGGGCTGCTGATGGTTTCTCTACCTGCTGATTCTTGAGTCTGCACCACTTGCTTCTGTAAATGGATTTCAAGTTTGGATTAGCACAGCTGATTGCGAGACATTGTTATTCTGTCCCCCACTGTCTGCTAAGTGGCATTCAATTAATCACATGAAATGCTGATTCATTGGTTGCCAAAGTCTTCATTCAGAAGAAATGTGTCCATTCAAGTCAGATCAACTAGCATTCTTAATGTAATGCATGTTCAGGGGTTTGCCTTTTAGAATGAAACACATAGACAGTCAAGTGTCCATTTTTTTTACTTTGATCATTGAGGAATTCTACTACATTTATTGAACATAATGCCTATACATGTTCACTCAGTGCTTATGTATTTATATTCATTGGTTGAAGCAGGATGATGTTGGAAAATCAAGGTGTAAAAGGATTCTATCTGAAAAACTGGAGAAGAAAGAATCAAGTTTTTTTTTTTTGAAGCTTTGGGGAATATATCATTGTTAATAATTAAAAGTCTATATCATAGATTAGGATAAAGTTTACCAGAAACATTAGAATAAAACAAAGAACTCCTAGATAGAATCTTTTGTGGAGGACTGTGGCAGGCCCCTCCAGGAACCCCTGCAAGATGTCTGTCCAATTTGTCTGGAAAATCATTGACTTGTTCATTAGAAGCAGGAGTTTTATGTGTGATCCTGCAAAGGCTTTGCAGCCTGAGATTCCAGTTCTTGCCTGTGGGATGACAGCGAGGGTCCTTTCCAGTCTTGGTGGTTGCTAAGGAGAGAGGAGAAGTAGAGTCTTACTCCCAGTGTGCAGCACAAGCTATTTGCCAGCTGTTTGCTGGACTGAACATTTCCAGCTATGGATTTTGAAGCATCAGAGACAGAGAGACACTGTCAGATAGAATAAAATCTTTCCAGGATCTCTTCAATAAAGAGAAGCAATAGACCTTTCTATGTACCAACCAAAGATACTCTAAAGGGCAGATCGTTCTCCTGCAATATCAATAAATAATTGATATTCCATACTTAGTGGAAGGTCCCTTGCAGACCTATGAAAGGGGAAGTAAAATGGTTTCACTGAGGAAAAAAAAACAAATTATGCTTTCACTTAAATTAAGATCATCCACTTCAGGAGCTTTCACATATCATTAACTAAAATTTTAGATTTTTTTTTCTGCAGTGAGAAGTGTCCTTATTTTGACTTGTTCTAGACTCATAGGAATTAGTCATTGCTTCCTCTATACCCTGTAATGATAAAGCTATCTCAGAGTATGCTTTCCCAGGGTTTATATTACAAAGACAACATGTTAAGGAACTCATGACCTGTCACCCCATACGAACGCAACCTCAGTTAAGAAAATGATAACTTTTCTATTTCCAGGCTGCAAGAAAAAAAAATCTAGTTAAATAAGAAATGTCCAGAGCCATCTTGTAAATGTCCAAATCCATCATTTTTTATCACCTCATGGATATTGAAAAATTCATGCCAGCAGCAGACCCGGTGTTACTTGGTCCTTTAAAATGCAGTTTTCTTTATTGGTAAACCAACATGTCCTGTATCAAATATAAGTGCGTCAATCCACATTGGACAACTTATGTCCTGTGTATTTTACATGTGCTGTTCAAATATTTGAGTAATAATACAGGATGGTCTTTTATTTTAACCAGACTCTCCAATTCTACTTAAAAATCATAGCCTAGGCTAGTAGGTATATCTAAATTAGAGTTATTTGTGCACACTGAATTATGTGGCAAAGAGATAGCCACAAATTAAATTTAAGAGGAAGCAAATACATTGGATGGCTGATCTTAACGTTCACAGAAAAATAAGAGGATTTTAACGGGCCTTG
This sequence comes from Glis glis, assembly GCA_004027185.1. Lineage (NCBI taxonomy): Eukaryota > Metazoa > Chordata > Mammalia > Rodentia > Gliridae > Glis > Glis glis. Next base: position 11,931 of record PVJS01019617.1, read on the forward strand.
GATGCTACATTTTTAACATGAAGCAAAAGCCTGGTTTGGTGATGCATACCCAATATTGGTTCAAAGCAGACAAAAAATTCATTTTGTCAAGTACTTGGACATAATGATAATTTAAGACACTTGTGGTATTCGTGAGTTGGGGTAAAATTGTCCCGCTTTTATGGAATTTTTGCAGTGACTCCAGTGTGAATTTATAAATACATGTGTTATATATTTCAACCGAGATGGAGTAATATACCAATGGACATCCTTGTGGGTGCATGGACAGGGAAATGATGCGTCCAATCTCTCCACCTCCTCCATAGTTATACGATGATGCATATATGTTATATGAATGTATACACATTGGCACACATGTACTATCACAAACATGCACACACACACACATATGTCAGAATTATCCATCCCTGGCACTTTTGGTATCCTTTGAGGCTGGATGATTCTTTGTTACAGGGTTCATCAATGCATTGAAAATGTTTAGCAATACTCCTGGTCTCCAGCCACTCAATGCCAGCACCATCTCCTTTCTAAGTCTGACAACTAAAATTGTCACTAAACATTGCCAACTGCCTCCTAGAGGAACAAAATATCCTATGATTAAGAACTAATGACTTATGCATGTATATTTAAATGTATACACACACACATATGTATATACATGTGTATATATAAAAGCCAGGCTTGATGGTGCATGCCTGTAATCCCAGTACTTGGGAGGCTGACAAAAGATGATGGCAGGTTCAATGACAGCCTTAGCAACACAGCGAGACTCTCAACAACCTAGTGAGACCCTGTTTCAAAATTAAAAAAAAGGTCTGGGGGTGTACCTCGGAGGTAGAATGCCCCTGGGTTCAATCCCCAGTCCATATGTACGTAAAATCATGTCTATACATATATATGTATATATAATGTTAAAATGCCTTTTAGCCTAAAAAACAAATTAAACTTGATTTCTATCACTGTCTTAGCTAGTGGAAACTAACAAAGAAATAGTAGATTTAAAACTGTTCCTGTCATCTCATTCCTTAACCATCTATGGCTATCAAAATCAAAACATCTGGCATTTTGACCAGATCCTCACAATTCTGAAATCACTGTTTGATCTATATTTCAGTAAAAAACCCTCACAAATATAAAAAGGAAATATTGTTTCAACATTTTATCTTCATATTTTCCTTCCAGCTATTTTTGGACCTTAGTCAAGTACGTATGACTGCCTTGTGACTCCATTAGTGGATGACTTGATTTGTGTCATGAGATTAGGATAGGAAACATCACTTAAATCAATAGACTTGTGACTTATTTAAAAAAAAAAAATAACAAAGCCTGCATGGTCCCTGAGCCATTGGGTTAGCAGACCTGGGTGTGCATTTCTGAGGAAGTGAATCACAGTGTAGTTGGTACTATGGAATGTGCCAGAAAATGAGCAGCGCTTCACCAAGAGTGAGACCACCCAATGCGGGCCACTTTCCCCATCCAATCCTCCTTGCTCAGCCTCCCCTGCAGCTCCACGGAAGCCTGAGTAGTTTCTTTATGAGATTAGGGTCATTCAATCAAATAATTCTTCCTCCTTTGTGACTATTCAAGTGTTAGAGAAATGATCGAATTCCAGGCCCTGATATGAAATATCTCACAGTCTAGTTGGCTTTTGATTTCTACCCCATCACATTTCTCCAAGGTCAAAGTTTTATTCCAAACATATAAATAAGCACTATTCAAGGAGCTATGATTTTCAAGGCTGCTGAACAAGACTGATATCCCAGAGTTTTAGAAAATGGATACAAGACCTACTAAACAGAAAACAACCTGCATGGTTCACCAAGAACGCCACTGGGTTCAAAAGTTCTCAACAGCAACATAACATTGCCAACAGTGAAGAGGAGACAAAACCACCCCGAGTTTATTCTGAAAATAGGCAGGGTAGGAAGAACAAAGTAAAGTTTAAGTAGATAAATGGTCTATTGCTTCACATGGAGAGAAAGGTCATCCCCCTGCAGATGGTATTATTGGTACTGACTAAGCAGAAGTCCCTGAAGGGAGAATGGATACCATAGAGGGTCTGTGGAGCAACAAGGAGTCTCCTCTGCTTGTAGCAATATGAGTCTGGAGATTGAGGCCCAGAGGGGACAGAGGGGAACTTCTGGAGCATTGTAATCAATTTGACTTTCTTCCCTGGCAAGTGCTAAAGTGCTAGGCTTACCACAAACCCACACGCCTTCAGGCCCCAGGCTGACAATACAAGCAAGTGCTCAGACAAGCAAACATCCCTCTTAATCTATGCTTCATCTTACTGAATTGGATAGACATAGATGCAGAAGAGATATTTTCATAAGAACAAAAGAAACATGTCTTTATGAACACACTGGAAATATGCTTCAACATCTTGATTTGGGGGAGACTAGCTGGGCGTGGTGGTGCATGCCTGTAATCCTAGTACCTGGGAGGCTGAGACAGGAGGATTGTAGGTTCCTGGCAAGTTTCAGCAACTTAGCAAGGCCCTCTACATCTTAATGAAAACCTGCTTCAAAATAAAAAATAAAAAATACAAATAGGACTGAGGGTGTAGCTCAGAGGCAGAATGTCCCTGGGTTCAATCCCTAGTACCACACACACAAAAAAAATAAATTTAAGAAAATAGATTTGGGGAAGACACAAACATTCAGGCCATAGCAGACAGAAAGCCTTACATACTTTCAATGATTTTTTTAAGGCATACAGAGATCTGCCCCTTTAGAAAAACTATCCTAACATACTTACTTAGCATTTTTAAAATATGCTTTTATTGGTGCATTATAGTCTCACAAAAAGTGTGTGTCATAGAGAACCAACTACCATGTTTGTCCTTATTTTATTTCAACTCTCTAGTTTTATATATCCACACCCATATCCACACACCCACATATAAAAACACCCCTTGCTTCCACACTAAAGATTCCATTCTGCTCAATCCAAATGAAGGTCTCACGTATGTGTGTGAGTGTGTATATGGATGAAGTGTTTACAGTGCCTTTGTGACAGTTGGAAGCTCACAAATCCACACACCCACACTGAGATGCTGTGGTAAGTGCTGTAGAAACACACAGACAATTTCACTAGGATAGGCTCATACCTTATTGAAAGAGCAAAGCAAGCATTTTCTTAAGAAAACTAATATTGTGAAATTATTATATGTCATGCAAATGTAAATTTCACCTTCATTCTAATACTAATAGAGAATGCACTGCTTACTTTCATATAGGACCAAAATGGTTGAAGCTGAAATAAGTCAGGATTTCTGTCACTGGCTGATGAAATTAATTGCACTAATCAGCCCAGATAGATAAAACTGGCAGCCTCTCTAGTAAAGCTCTAGTGTTCTTTAGATCTATTGAGATCAGATGCAGTTCATAAGTTTTGGAAAATATGGGGTTGGAGTGTGACCTGGTATCTGATAACGACAATTTAACTGATGCCTTCAGGCAACTCAACATAGGTGTGATTTTTAAAGGTAAGGATTTGGAACAGGTAATATGAGCCCATGCTTTGTGAAGAGACCATTTCAGCATTTAAGCCTTTAGGATGTGTTGAGTTTTGCCCTTGGACAAAGGGCAGTGGTTAATAAGTAGACTTTGTCTTTGGATCTCAGTTGCTAAGGGCTGCTGAGCAGACCCCACATCAGTCCAGTGATGATGTGTCAGCACTGGGCTGGTGACCAGAAGATATGGATCACAACGCATTTATTTGCGAACAATAAGTTATATGCTTTCAGGAAATCACTAAATCTCTTTATGTCCTGCCTGGCTAATGGCACTCATTATACCTGTCCTATACATCTCACATAATTGTTGTAGGAAGCATCTGTCACTGATATTAGACATAGAGTACAAATTGGTCTCAATTAAATCCGATTTTGATTTCATACACTGGGAAGTAGAACCTTTTGAAATGATATTTTTATGAATAAGGATGCAAACTTCTAAAGGCAGAAAGATGCACCTGCGAAGGACGATGACTGATCTCAGGCGATTCGTTTGGTAAGAATTGCTTATAATGAGCTGGGTGTGGTGGCGCACACTTGTAATCCCAATACATGGGAGGCTGAGACAGGAGGATTGCAGGTTTGACATCAGCCTCAGCAACTTAGCGAGACCCTGCTTCAAACTAAAAAATAAAATAGGCTGATGATGTAGCTCAGAGGTAGAATTCCCCTGAGTTCAATCACCAGTACTCCCCCCTCACACACACACACACACACACACACACACACACACACACAGAATTATTTATAATGAATAAGAAACTTTATTCATTTTATAAATATCTTCCATTCACTTTGGGTCAGGCATATGAAAAAAAGAATCCATAAGATATGTGTTTATATATGGAAGTTACATAAATGAAGTATAGGTGTTAATTGATTACTAGTATGTATCATATTTTATCCCATTAAAGAAATCATTGATATTAGCATATAAACTTACTCATATAACACACAGATCTTTATGTGACCAGCATAGACCCTCCTATTTTTAAATTTTCTATAGATTTCAGTGGATATTTTCAAAGCGATATAAACTTGTTGCTATCAGTGCTGCTGCTCTAAGTTTTGATACTGGTTTCAATAAGCATTTGCTCTAAAAAAAATGCATTATTGGGAACTACCAAAAATAAAGTTACCCAGATCAGCAACATACTGTCTTATGGTGATCTCTCCCTTATCTCTAATCCTGAGCTCACTCAGAAATTCTAATTCTGATCCTAAACCTATCTATTCCCTCTTGAAACTGTGCTTCCTAACACTTCCCTATTTCAATCGGCACCGGTAAGGAAGCTTCTGTCAAACACACAATGTCTGGTAAACTCACACACAATTACATCTTCAGCTCTGGTAGCAGATAAACAGCGACAAGGTTAGCTGGCAGGAGGCAGAAGGAAAGGATCCCGGGCTTGAAAAAAGGAACATCTTCTCATAGACCCACTTGACATGACCCAGATTCAAAAAGGACTTAATTCAGCCACCCCCAGTGATTCCCCAGACTGGCTCCCCATACCCCTCAGATGGAGAGTGAGGTAGCCATGTCTGATTTCAGAGAAGCACATCCATGGTAAATGTGCACTTTGCCAAGTCACTTCTGACTCAGCCCTGGAGACAGGATTAGTTTAAACTGCTGGGAAGACAAAGGGGACATCGTTCCTTGCTTTGCACTACCAGGGGCTGTGGTTTCTATCTTTGTAGCAGGTATTCACCATCTCTACTTCTATGCATCATCTTTAAAAGGAATGCAAAACGGACCAAAATTCAGAAACCCGAAGTCGTTCTTGTTAGTGAAGCCTGCCTCTGGC
>PVJS01019617.1:17352-33622 GCA_004027185.1 Glis glis
TTTTTTTTTTTTTTTTTTTTTTGGTGCTGTTGTTTATGTTTTTGGTCCTGGGGATTGAAACCAGGGGCATTCTACCTCCAAGCTACTTCGCCAGATTTTTATTTATTTATTTTTTTTTTTGCGGTACCAGGGATTGAACGCAGGGGTGTTCTACCTCCGCGCTACGCCCCCGGCCCTATTTTTTATACTTTATTTTGAAAGCGGGTCTCACAAAGTTGCGGAGGACCTCACTAAGGAGAGAGAGAGAGAGAGACAGGGAGAGAGAGAGAGATTGAGAGCTGAGGCTGGCAGCGAACCCGGATCCTCCGGTCTCCGCCTCCCAAAGTACAGGGATTACAAGTGTGCGCCACCACGCCCGGCCTTTTTTTTTTTGTTTTTGAAATAGGAGTGAGTTGCTGAGGCTGGACTTCAACCTGAAATCCTCCTGTCTCAGACTCCCAAGTACTGGAATTATAGGCATGCGCCACCACACCTGGCAACAGTTAAGATTTCTTAATGACTATACACACATTATTCAAGTTACTACACATTTTTACTTAAATCTGGGTCAAAATAGCTCTACATTTTTTTTTTTTAATTTCCTGACAATACCATGCATTTGTCTTTCAGTAGCTTGGCAGTTTTAGAAACACTAATCAAGATTGGCAGAAATATTTAAGAAAAATTTTAAAAATATTTGGCCTATTCATGTGAATGATTTCTCACTGCACAGAAATGTGAATTATCTGGAATAAGTTTCCAGTCAGAATATTGGAAGTCAAGTGTTTTGTAGAGTACTTGATGTGTACTGGGCTCATGAACATGCTAATTATGTGAATAATTGTGACATTGTGTTTAAATTTTTTAATATGGCAAGATATCTGTATCTGTACAGTCTGGCATAGTAGCTACCAGTTTCAAGTGGCTATTATTTAAATTTTAAAATTAAAATTAAAGAAAATTTAAAATTCAGTGTAGGAATCATATTAGCCTCACTTGAAGTGCTTGTCAGCTCCAGGTGGTGTCAGCTGCCATGGTAGTCCCCAAAGGGCCTTTCAATCATGGTGAAAATTCTGTTGAACAGCACTAGCCTATGTCCAGCACTGGGCCATAGAGTTTCCCCATGGCCGACACGGCCACCACAATTACTATCTGACTTGACACTCCCTATTTGTGTGTGTGTATATGTGTGTGTGTGGTACTGGGAACTGAACCCAGGGGTATTCTACCTCCAAACTACACCCCCAACCCTATTTTTTTTAATTTTTATTTTGAAACAGTGTCTTACTAGGTGGATGACAGTCTCACTACTTGCTGAGGCTGTCCTTGAACCTGCCATCTTCCTGTCTCAGCCTCCCAAGTACTGGGATTCCAGGTATGTGCCACCACACTCAGTAACTCCCTATTCTTAAGGATAACCTATATTTTTTATAATTCATCTCTCATTAAAGCCTACTATTTTAGAATAAGAGGAAAACTCAGGCCTGTGAGAAGTCAAGGATTATAAATTAGTACAACCACTATGGAGATCAGTGTGGAGGATCTTCAGAAGAATAAGAGTGGAACCACCATATGACCCAGCTATACCACGCCCTGATGTCTTTCCAAAAGAATTGAAGTCAGAATCCTTCAGTAATACATACATACCCATGTTTATAGCAGCACAATTCACAATAGCCAAATTATGGAACCCACCTAGGTGCCTGTCGATGGATGAATGGATAAAGAAAATATGGAATATACACACAATGGAATTTTATTCAACCATAAAGAACAAGATTATGTCATTTGCAGGAAAATGGGTGGAACTAGAGAATATTATACTAAGTGAGATCAGCCAGTCTGAGAGAGTCAAGGGTCATAGGTTTTCTCTCGTATGTGGAAGCTAGAGAGAAAATAGGAAACAAAAGGGACTTTAGATAAATGAAGAGCTCATCCAGTAGAACAGTGGAAGGGAATTGGGGAAGGGAGTTAGAGGGAGGGGGAAAAGGAGGACCAAAGAAGGAAACAGGTCAAATAATGCTATGTCCATATATGAAGGTATCGCTACCTGTGTCATTAACATGTACTGGGAGGGACTAGCGGGGAGTGGTGTGGGATGCAGGAGGAAAGGCACCAAGGGCTGTGTGCATATATGTTTGTACCACTTTGAACTTCACTGTGATGTATAATTACAATGCACCAATAAAAGTATTAGAAAAAAAGAAAAGGAAAAAGGTTCAGAGAGCTATTTCCTCCTCTCTGAAGAGAGCAGAACTTCTTGTTTGGTTACTATTTCGAAGGTCTGGACTTTCCCCACTGACAGTCCCTTAACTGGAATTTTTGGTCTTAATTGGTTTATTAATCTATTGGTGTGCTAGATCTAGTGTTCCCCAAATCCTGGAGCTAAGTCCCAAGACACAAAAGTTTTACTATGGATTTCAAAATCTATGAGATTGGGTTGAGTCTGCGGTGAAGTTTCCCTTTTATTATGATTTAAATAATTCCCTTCGATATGCGTTTATGTTGCTCAAGATCGTTCCTATATTTGACAGGATTGTCACGCCTGTGAAGTACGGGATTTCTTTTTACCTGGTAGTCCCACACAACAGAGAATGTATTTTAAGCACCGCCTTCCACTGTCTGCATACCACTTCTATTTTTTTTTAACTTTCAAAGCAGCATCACATACATTATTCAAAGACTTTTCTTGAAAATCGGGGACAGATGCTTTGTTCTGATTATTGCCTTTTAAAGCTGCGCATTGCCAAGTGCTGAGCAAATCTCTTTTTCTGTTTGTTAGTGTTTTTATATATTACTTTCGCTCACTGAGTGAGTGTGAAGAATTATGGCAAAGTGTATTTAGTGTAGTGGAATGCGGTGGCTAGGAGGAAGAATGGATGCCGATCACTAATTTATATGATCTTGTTTATTCTTCTGATTGGTTCAATTTATATCTGATCGAGCGTTGTTGGGTTTGGGGATATTTTTCCTTTCCGAATTTCTATGTCTTAGAGATTAGTTGAGTGATGTATATGTTAGGTGTGTGTGTGTGTGTGTGTGTGTGGTTTTAGTTTTGATTCATGATTTTGAATGTATTATGAAATGACCTTGGCTGGTCTCTAGGTCTTTATTTTGTCAGCCATAAAAAAAGATAATTAAAGAATATAGTTCTGTTTGCTTTCATCCCTAAAATGCCCGCCATGTTATTAAAACAGCAACACATTAATTAATTAGGACATTTTACGGGACAGTGTATCAGGTGATGCAGATGGTTAAAGTCAGGCTTTGCCTTTCTTATGTGACTTTGCAATCTTTATACAAAGCGTGTCCTTCACTGATCTATGAGAGCCATGTGGAACAGAAGCATTTTGATTAAGTTTCTTGTATTCTCAGCACATAGCTGAGCAATAATTACATGTTTTTACTTCAAAATATCCAAAGCACGAACATTCCCTTTTCAGTTGTTATTTTAGTTTCTATATCTATCAAGATGCCAATTGTGGAACAGCCTCTAACAAAATAATCTTCTAGTAATTTTTATAAATTTAGTTTGGGGAGTGCATGTCTTTCAATACTGGAAAGAGTATTATTTTTAACTGACAGCTTTAGCAAATAAATTAGTTGAAAAGAATATAAATAGCACTGTGGCTAGGGTTGATAAAGATTTACCTAATAAATGTTACACTGTATGTACACATGGGGACATATACACATGCACCCAGGCATTGGTACACACACACACACACACACACACACACACACACACACACACACGCCTGTATATATGATCTTTCACAGAAAGGCTTTGTCCTCATTACAGGCTACTATCTCTTCAGCCACAGGTCTAGAGGGAATCCAGCTATTTCTCAGCTCTATCCTGACCTCTTTTATGCTAACCCCTTTATGGGTGTTGCTGGTAACAGCTAGGGCCAGAAAAGTCCCTCAGATTCTGTGTGTATTTGCTGATTATCTGCCATCCACACGTCAGTTTAATAAAATGACTCTTTTCTCCGACTAGTTTATTATCATGGACAAGTTACCTAATCTTGCTGTGTACTGTTATCCCCATCTGTAACATGGGATAAAATGGTACTTATGGGCTGGAGATGTAGCTTGCCTAGCATGCTCGAGGACCTGAATTTAATCCCCAATAAGACAGACACACACACACACACACACACACACACACACACACACACACAGAGTATGTACTATATGTGGTTCTGGGGATTAGATGCATGGTTCCCCAGATAGAGTTAAAACTGTTATTATCATTCACAAGTTATCTAATCCCAAAAGAAGAGACAATTATTTGATTTGGTAGTGGCTTCCTAGTTGCTCTAACTTTTCTTTGCCAACTCATTTCTCTGCTGCTTGTCTATTTTGCTGATTTCAGCAAGGTGACTGAGAGCAAAGTTCTGCCTCTAGATGTCTTAAGTTCAAATCAGAACTCCAAAGCTTATTGATTATATGACTGTATTAATTAATGCAAGGCGCCTGCAAGACCAAAATATCAGTAGGTGCAAAGAGAAGAGATTTCACCTTACTTCCAAAGCCAGAGTTCCTTATTGGCAGGATTCTTTCCTCCAGGCAGTAATTCAGACACCCAAGTTCCTTCCATTTCTGGCTCTACCATCTTCCACCGGTGGCTCTCCAGTCCCGACACTCACATGCATGCATGGAGCAGAGCAGAAAAGATATGCAACATCTCTCGTGGGAGGTTTCTATGGTCCAGATCTGGACAGGTACATATTACTTCTGCCAACATCCCTTGAACAGGAACCCAGTCCTTCTGCATACCTAACTGCAATAGGTTCTGGGAATACAGCTGTGTTCTCAGAGAGGAGAGGAGTTTGGCAGTCACCTGACAACTCTATCCAGTGGAATTTTCTGGGAAAATGAAAACAATCTATATCCGCACTCTCCACTTTAGTTGGCAGTAGCCTCATGTGGCTCTTGAGTACATGAAAAGTGGCCAATGCAACTTAAAAGATGAGGTTGCACTTATACTTACTAAATTAATTTTAAATAAATTTCAATTTCCATATATGCCCTGCGGTTTCCATGTGGCTACTGAGCACATGAAAAGTGTCCAATGGAACTTAAAAACTGAGGTTGTGCCAGGTGTGGTGGTGCACGCCTGTAATCCCAGGCATTTGGGAGGCCAAAACAGGAGGATTGCAGGTTTGAAGTCAGCCTCAGCAAATTAGCGAGACTCTCAGCAATTTAGGAAGACCCTGTTTCCAAATAAAAAAGGTAAATAAATAAAAATAGGGTTGGCATTATAGCTTGGAGGTAGACTGCCCCTGGGTTCCATCCCCAGCCCCACAAAACAAAACAAAACAAAACAAAACAAACAAAACCTGAGGTTGTACTTATATTTTATATTCATTAATTGTAAATAAACGTCCATACCCACATATGCCCACTTTTATTGACTTCTCTGAGTTTCCCTATCTGTAAAATAGAGATAAATAAAGGTTTGCATCCTAAAAAGTCATGTGAATTAAATGTGTAAAGTTCTCCAGTTTTGTTGGCTTTCATAATTACACTACCCGCTGTGCCCCCTGGCAAGAGAGTTCTTTCTCATTAGCTAATAGCTGCCATTCTCGAGCCTTCTCATCTGCTTCTCCATTCAAAGGATGGTAGTTAAGAATCACAAATGTTAGAATCGGACCTGAGTTTGACACCTGGCTCGCCTCTATTTCACCTGGGTTCTATTGGGCAAATTAATACAACTGTCCATTTGCTTATCTGTGAGGGCTATAACAACTCTCACTTATTGGGTTGGTTTAAGGATTAAATAATATGGTAAAAATGTAGTGTTCAGCGGAGTCCTTATCTGTTACTACTTACCCTGCATAAGGGCCCCTTAATGGAGCTCAAATCACTAGGCCACATGAATAAACTAATTCCTCAGTAGTAAAGGCTTCAGCAATTTGAGAATAAAAGCCAATCTTAGCCATTCCTCACAAGTCTCTTGGCATAGTACTAATGACCACATTATTCTTTTTTTAGTGTGGGGGATTGAATGCAGGGGCATTCTACCTCTAAGATATACTCCCAGTTCTTTTTATTTTTTATTTTGAAACAGGGTCTCCATAAGTTGCTTAGGGTCTCACTAAATCACTGAGGTTGGTGTTAAAACTGTTTCAGCCACCCAGGTACTGGGATTAAGGGTGTGTGCCACCATGCCCGGCTATGATCACATTTTTATCTCTAGGAGACACTTTGTGGCAGGATTATATGTTATGTTTCACTTTTTCTAGAATCCCCTCCCGACAACTTCCATGCCCATAATCCATGAGCCACTAACACAGAATCACTCCGATTTCTTTCTACCCCATGTGCTTGCAAAGCCCAGCCTGGATATTATGATTTAGATCTGGAATGTTCCTTTGGCTCATGTGTGGAAGGCTTGGTCCCCAATGCAGCGATGTTCAGAGGGGAGGCTTTGGGGAAGTGATCGGATAATGAGGACGATGATATGACCAATGGATTAGGCCATTGATGGGCTCAAAGCTGATGGCCTTGTTGGGAGATTGTGGAAACTGTGGGAGGCGTGGCCTAAAAGGAGGAAGTACATCACGGGAGGTGTGCTCCAGAAGAATCCATCTTGTTCCTGGTCTCTCTCTTTCTCTCTGCTTCCTGGCCACCATGAAGTAAGCACCTCTACTCTACTACCCACTCCTCACCACGATGCTCCGTCTCTCTAAACGTCCAAAGCAGTAGCGTCGAGTGCCCATGGACTCAAACCTCTGAAATGATTAGCCTAAATAAATATTTTCCTTTTTAAAATTCTTTTCCTCAGGTATTTTGTCACAGCAATGAAAAGCTGACTAACACATTGGGAATCTGTGTCATTCACTTGTCTTCCTTTCCTGTAGACCAGCTATGGGATTCCTTTGAGGCTGCTGCACTGAGAAAGTGGAAAAGCAGTTTTATCATGAGCAGACTAGGTAAGAAAGTGAAGGAACAAAATAAGCAGTTGATGTGTTTGTAAAGAAGAGAGTGAGTCTAGAGCAAGGTAATAATGTACCCAAAGTATAAGCTGGAGAACAGAGGTCACAGTCCATCCCCGGGCACTGAGCTAAATGGCTTTCAGGAAATATTCAGCAGATCTCTAAAGGAGACATTTCTGCAGTGGAGCCTGCCCTCATTACGTGTCACCCTGCTTTGCTCTGCAGGTAATTTGAGGAGGCGAAAGGATAACCTCAAGCATCCATCCTTACTGTTTCCATCACAAACCCCTCATTCCCAAGAATGGATGAGTGAAGCTTGTCAATGAACAATTCCCAATGACGTAAGCAGCTACTCCTGTGAACTAGACAAGGTGAGCAATTTATCCATTCAGAAAGTTTCAGAGGAATTTTTATGGTTTTGATGCAAATGGGAGCTAGCTGCCTTATCATCCATGATCACTGCACATCCTTATCTGCCATAATTGCATCAGTTCTAGCTATAATTACCTGATTCTATGCATTTGAGGAAAGTGCATTCTACAATATAATAACACTAATAAAGTTGTGTCCAGTAAGGAAAGCTGCTTTACATTTTACTTTTGCATTTTTGTTTTGTTTTGTTTCATAATCAGATGACTCTTTGAATTGTGATGTTGCTTGCATGATCTACCACATTAATATCTTCATTCAACTATGCATTCTTTCTCAAAATTAATGAGTAGCCTTTCACACACATACCATTCAGAATTCAAGTTGAAATTTTCCCCAAAAGCAAACCAAACTTACAGTGCCTGATTCAGTTCCAAACCATGCACACACCCTCATTTGCTATAAACAGCAAAGAGTTGCTGCATGGGATGAGGAAGGAAACAACTTTCAGAATATACAATAGTAAGCAATTTAAGACAAATCTGTGAGCCGGGCGTGGTGGCGCACGCTTGTAATCCCAGTACTTTGGGAGGCAGAGACCGGAGGATCCGGGTTCGCGGCCAGCCTCAGCTGCTCTCGCTCTCTCTCTCTCTCTCTCCCCCTGTCTCAGCTCTCTCTCTCTCTCTCTACTTAGTGAGGCCCTCCGCAACTTCGTGAGACCTGGTTTCAAAATAAAGTATAAAAAAATAGGTCCGGGGGCGTAGCGCGGAGGTAGAACGCCCCTGGGTTCAATCCCCGGTACCGCAAAAAAAAAAAAAATAAAATAAATAAAAAGATAAATCTGTGAGTGAGATCTTCTGAGGCCATTTCTGGGAAGTAAAATGTTTCCAATAGAAAAGGAAAAGCAGAGGTCTTTAGTGAAAAATTCAGATCTCTGTTGAATAAGCCAGGGTAAGACTCATGCCTTTGGACTCCCGAATGCAATAGATCCCATTTGCAGGTGATTAAATGCCATAGCAACGCGGGGACATTGAAAAATAATATGAGTCATTGATTGCAAATATACTTCAAAGCCACACATGTGAGCCCTGCAATATGACAAGATAAAAGAAAATATAAGCCAAACTAAAGGAAAAGCTATGTAGTTTTCTCATGGACAAGGCATTAAAGTTGGATGCCACTATTCATTTGTCTTTTCTTTTTTTGAGAGCAGGTAGATTAATAGTACCATGATATGCCTGTCAGGACCCTATTTCCTGAAATTCCTCCAACTCAGGCCGACTGCCTCAACTTACCTCCATCTGTAGGCCTCAGTAGTAGCTAAACTAGTGAGAAGTTTTATTCTCCAAGTACCTGATATTTTCGCCTTCTAATGTTGAAAAAATCTTAAGGATTGCCTTGTAGTGGGCACACGGCCATTTCAAAATATGGGCCCACCTTAAGACATGAACAGACTTTAATATTATCTCCCTTATTGATTCTAAGACCAAGTCTGGTTTTTAAGATGTGATACCATTCACCGGGCGTGGTGGCACACGCTTGTAATCCCAGTACTTTGGGAAGCAGAGACCGGAGGATCCGGGTTCGCGGCCAGCCTCAGCTCTTTCTCTCTCTCTCTCCTTGTCTCTCTCTCTCTCTACTTAGTGAGGCCCTCTGCAACTTCGTGAGACCTGGTTTCAAAATAAAGTATATAAAATAGGGCCGGGGGTGTAGCTTGGAGGTAGAACGCCCCTGGGTTCAATCCCCAGTACCGCAAAAAAAAAAAAAAAAGATATGATACCACCTATCTTGCAATGTGCTGGAGAGTGAAGGAGGGTGATGTGTACCAGTCCCTACTCCTCCCACTGTGTCTGGTACACAGTCGCTACCAGGTATCAGTATCAGTGTTTACCTCCCTACCCCAGGACAAGAAGCGACTTTTCATTCATCCATTGCATTTATTGAGTATTTAAATACCTAAGATTTTTTTTTTGAATGGGCTTCTTCCTTTGAGAGTTTCACTTTCCAAAAGGAAAGATAAATGTTTGTCAAAAGATTTAAAATATCCAAAATCATTGACTGTCTCGAATCCCACAAATAAAATCAGGTCCCAGTTGCCCTCAAAGCCCATGCCCTTACTTTAATATAATACTGCATTTCTGGGAAATGGATCCAGGGCCCTATCATTCAGCCCTCATATCTGATGGCTATGTCTTCCAAACAGCCTTCAGCAAGTGGGTCATAGGAATTTGGTCTCAGTTCTCTTAAATCAGCTTGAGTAGAGTCATCATATGAACACAGACCTTTGCACTTACTAAACCGGGATCAAAAAAGAGACGATCTCATTAAGTCCTTTTTCCCTACAACCAACTTTCAAAGAACAAACTTTGCAAAATATAGAGAAAGTCGATTTCCTTCTCTGAAAATTTAGAACATACAGAGTGTAAGAACCAAAGACTCTGGAATTGAATTATCACCATGCACTCTGCATCCTTCGGGAAAGCAGAGGAGCGCTTGAGACCTTGATGTAACATCAGCCCAAGCTAGTCCCTGTTGGAAAACAAGACAATTGTGAGATTAGAGACCTTCATGGTCACTCGAGCTCTCCATCCATCACTGTCTAGTTTTATAAATCAGAGAGTAAGAGGGAGTGAAACTATAAGATGTGTTACCTTGGAGGATATTTGTAAGAAGTCAGCCAGCAATTTAAGGGAATTTCATATTTTTTCATCCTGAGGTTTCAACCAGTTTCCCCAGAAGATAAGCAAGGCCAACCTTTACAGTAAATGTAAAGAAGTATACATTTTACTCTGGGATTTTTATTTCCATTCTTTCCCTGCTCTCCACTCTCCTACCCTTCTGTCATTTCATTCAAATCTGTCAATCACATTCATTGAACCACACTCTGGGAAGGGAATATGCTCATATTTATGAGGACAGCCATTAGCACCCCATTACATCCAAATCCATCACTTGCTTCCCAATAATGATCTTAACAGTAATTATCAGGAGGATGGACAAGACAATTGTTTCCTTTGGGGCTTACTCTGCAGGGATCTTTATACATAGATGTTTTTTAACCCTTACTACACTTGCAGGTAGACCTATTCCTGCTTTACAGATGAGGGAAAAAAAAGAAAGACCCTTAGGGAAGTGTGCAGAATTCTCCCAAGGTTTTACAAACCTTACACAGTGAGTATCGGAGAAGGATCCTGGTGCTAAATTGTGTCTCTGAAGACCGTGCAATTTTCCTTTGTCTGTGAAACTGATAAAAATAAAAGCAGAACTCCCACTCAATTCGTTTTTATTTCCCTAAGGATGACTTACTGTTTTGTTTAAATTACTTTTGAATATAAGGAATATCGAACCGAGACAAGCTGGTGGTAAAAATATGAGGCCGCAGAAGTTTTCTTTGACTCTCACATCATATAGGGATATAGGCAGTAGGTAGTTACTTCTCCTAACTTAACTATAATTGGTTGTTATCTTATTTTCTTTTTTTCTCATCTTAAAAATAACCTTATCTTTTCAATGATCAAAACTTTGCTTGATATATTATGGTAACCCCCAGGTGATTCCTAGGGTCTGCTCTAAAACAGGGGTCACAACCTTCCTTGCCAGGAGGAACCACTCAGACTGTGGATTAGTGAGACAGGCAAGGTGTTAGATGACCAATGGGAGCTGGTTCTTGACTCAGGGATGAGAGTCTTGTCAAAACAGCAGCCAGCTCAATGTGAAAGGGATAAACACGTTTCTCTCCAGCCATGTCCTTCCCTGTGCGTCCAAATGCCAGTTATGTTTGCCAAGAAAAGCCAGAAGTCTACAGGTTCACATGAAATCTCATGATCTCTTAAATGTTGGTATCCAGCCTAATTAAAAAATTCTGTTTGGGCCAACAATACAAAAATACTGTTAGTGTCAACAATGTGAGGCCAAACTCATGGCTGAGCCTGGCCTTGGTACTGACATTTTGTGACTTGGACATGGAAGCTCTGAAGGGGCTCCTCACTCAATAAGGTTGTTTTTATCAGACATTATTCCCAGGAGTTGCTCTCTCAGCAGTTGACTGGCACCGGAGAAGCCAGAGATGGTTAAGTGCACATGTCATTAATTTCTCTTGGCTGTTGGAAGACAGAGCTTGGCCCCAGCTTGAGCTGATGGCTTTGACAAAGAGCCTATCTACTTGTCCTAAGAGTGGCCTGCGACACAGCCTGTGTTCCTGTGCATTCTTTCTCCATGTTTTCAGGAGATGTTGGCCTGAAACTAGGCTAGCCCTGGGTTTTATAAATGCTGTTGTGTTGTCAACAATAAAACAAAACAGAGCAACATCTTTTTAATGCTGGTAATTGTTCAAAGTCATCACTTTTCATACCTAATTACCTCAACGATGACCAGAAGCCACTGAGAACAAGCAGGAAAATTCTTTGTCCTGAAGGCATCTCTGTAAAAACACAGGAGACTAAATGAGGAAATAGTGAATGAAAACCCTTTTTCAACCACAGCAACACTAGAATACATAAGTGGTCAAATCAAGACTATAACACATTGGTTTTGCCTTAATAATTCTAGAGATTTTCTCCTTCCTTCTTTCTCCTTCCTTCCTTCCTTCCTTCCTTCCTTCCTTCCTTCCTTCCTTCCTTTCCTTCCTTCCTTCCTTCCTTCCTTCCTTCCTTCCTTCCTTTCTTTCTTTCAGTTTTGTCATCCAGTTCAAACTGCCAAATATAGTGGCAAGTTGCCAGCTTTTGCTAGCATCCTAATTGATTACAAGACACTGTGTTTTCCTGAATTAAGGATGGAGACAGAATAAAAATACAAAATCTGATAAAATGCAATAATTTTGCCATCTTTTAATATGGAGACACTAATTGCCAAAGAGAAATGATTAAAGAAAGGACATCAAAGGAGATTTAATTCCATCTAATTTAGCAAGTATTGTTCGAGTGCCTACCATATGCTTACGGTGATAAGCATTAAATTTATAAAAATGGATTAAGAATCTTTGCATTAATTAAAGTGGCTCATAATGTAGCACCAAGGATTTCTTTTTCCAAACTATTGTAAAAGCATAAAGAGTAGAATACTAGCCTTATGACGGATCAAAGTTCAGAGACAAACTGCATTCAGTTTGAAGGCTGATGGGGCTATGATAATCTCTGAGTCCAGTAAAACAATATATCAGGAAGAATAAATTCAAAGATGACTACAGACTATGACGCCTGTATTCTATGGGACAATGGAACTATACGTAGAAACAGGGAAAGTTTATGTTCTGACCGTGATGAATTTTCGGATGGAAGTAGCCACATTGATGTAGATGTCAAAAAGATGATTGGAAATGCACAACTAGAAGAGATTATAGAGCTGGAAATTTGTATTACAGAACTGTGTACAGAGATACTTTAGTATGACTAATGTATTATTTATTTATTTATTTATTATTTATTTAGTGATATTTGGGATTGAACCCGGGGACATTCTACTTCTGAGCTATATCCCCAGCCCTATTTTTTATTTTTTTTTTTAATTTGGTGCAGATTCTCACTAAATTGTAGAGGGCCTCGCTAAGTTGCTGAGGCTGGCCTTGAACCTGTAATCCTCCTGTCTCAGCCTCCCCAGTACTGGGATTACAAATATGCACCACCACACCCAGCTTTATGACAAAAGTGTTTTGCCTGAAAACCATCCAAGGTCAAGAGAGAAAATGGATTGGGTGGATTTATGTGCAAAAGTAGTTTTGAAAGCTAGAATTTTGCCAAAAACCGTATTAAGGGTATAGAGGACAAATGCCACAGGAAGCAATAAAAATAGAGGAGAACCATGAAAAATGTAGTTTAATAGAAGGTTTAGGAAAGAAAGTATCCAGAAAGATGTGAAAATCAGAGTGTGCCTAATAATGTCGAATCTGCAAAAGTTGAAAAACAAGGAGATTGATTTGTTCTGGCAAAGAGAAGGTGAGCCTTGGTAAATGCTGTTAGTAAAATCAGGAAGAGAAAACGATAGGCATCGAGGGACAAATTATGGATCGGGGAAATGATCACATTGAGAAATCTGGTGAGAAGCAGGTTGAGAGCAGAGGGCACATGAGGGAGTTAGCAGGGTGGGATGAAAGGACAAAGCTTGCGAAAATGGAGCCACGTGTCAGCTGACAAATTTTACTATCTTCAAATTATGCATAGAAATAATAACAAAACGGCACTTGAATCCAGATTAAACCCATTTCACTAGACCCCATGTCATTTTTCTACTATTACAACAAAAGTGGATTGTTTGCAATATTATTTAAGGGATTATGCCATTTGAAGTTCAGAAATTATTTTTGCATGTGAGCTTTTTCTCTTTTGCTTCATGACTTGAGCCTTTCCATAATTTTGTCCTTTTCTCTGTCATCAGCAATACAGTAGATTCACTGGGGGATAATGTTTTAGATCCAGGTGCATTTGTTGTTACTGGAAACATCAATGAAAATACAGTTAGACTTTCGATGTGATGTAACAACTTAAAAAGTGTGAGTAGAGATTAGCTTGAAGTTGGATGAATGCCGAAATAGCAGATCTTTGAAATATCTGAATTTAAGTGCCTAGGTACCAGCAGCAAGGGGAACAACCGAGTTGAGGATAAAGAAGTGAGCATTTTAAAATAATGATTAAAAATGACATGCATTTGTGTTAGCCATGAAAGGACTGTGGAGTAGGTTTGAAAGAGAAAAAGCTTGAGGGAAAGAAAGGTTTAAGGTAATATTCGAGTACATATCTAAACTCACAGCAATTAAATTTTAAAAGGACATTCATATCTTTTGCCCGCGCATGTCATGAGAGCAGGTGCCGTTACATTAAATTATTATCTCTCTGGGGAAGAGGTACAAGCAAATTTACGAAGGCATTTAAAATTGCACTGGAATTGCAATTTTTAAAAATTCCACTGGGAGCAACAATTTATGGGCAACACTTGCAATTGGACAATATGTTTCCAGGTCTAATTTCATAGGGCTGGATAAGATTCTTATTTTTAGTCTCTGTATTGCATATATTTAATTACCATCTTCAGAACTTTAATGAGAGCTAAAAATCGGGGGAAAAGTGGCAGATATCCAGAATAAAATATACATCCTTTAAATAGTTACACGATTTTAATTCTCAGATCCCAAATGAAATACTAAAAATAAATAAGGTTAACAACAACAAAATAACCTGAATAGGACTTCATTCATAAAATCTATATTAAGCAGGAATCTTATTGTATTGATCCATTAATTATCTAGTAAGTGTCTGCTGTGAGTGCATGATATTTCAACTTTGGTTTACAACAGCCAGGTCCCAGTTGGAGCCTCTTCTCTCTGTGTATGCTCCACTTGGCTCCAGCTGGTTTCATTTGGTATGTATATTTTTATCTGAAAATTGGGAATAAAAATACCTGCTCTGCTTTATTTCACAGAAGTTTCATAAGGAAAGAATGGATGATTAGGTGCTGAGAGTTGTCCAAAAAATCATATAACTTTTTCCAGGCCACAGGACAATTTTATGTGACAGTAGAAGAAAGACACCTAAAATATTTAAATGAGACATAAAAATCTAATACATGATTAAGTATTCACAACAGCAATACACACAGTGCTCTAGAATTTGAGAAAACAGGAGAAGCTGATAAACACTGAACTAGATGAGATGCTACAAACTTTCCCAGGAACCCACTCATTGTTTTGACTGGCATCCATGCCTCTAAATCCTTTTGATAAGTCTTCAGTTTTCATTTGTTCTGTCCCTAGAGTAACCTTTCTGATTCTTTGCTGTTTTAAAGTCATTTTTAAACCACTGAGCCTGTAGTATTCTTGAGCATTTGTGCTAGACACAGGACCTGTCACTGAACATAGGAAACATGGTTCTAAGACAAGCATGCTCTGCTTGTCTCAGAGAATACTTGGAAGAGGTATTGTTCCTTCCTATTCCTAAATTTCTGTGTTTTTTTTTTCTGATTTCTATAACTGTTTTCTTAAAAACACTTAGTGGATTTGATGAAGCAATTCTATCACACCACTCTTAAGATCAGCATCAGTACCATGGTACCAGAGTACAGTGGTGCCACTTCTTACCATCAGAGAGTTCCTATCCTGACTCTAAGTCTTTATCTTCCCAGTTCCCCTCTCCATCCCATCTGGATCTCCCTATATTCATGTGATGCTCCTTGGAAAGAAAGCACTTCTCCACATCGTCAACACATCTTGAAACATTTTCAAGTTTTCCTATGGAGAGATATATTCCAAATACTTATGCTCTTTCCTGATATGGTGTGGTTCATTGACATGCTAGGTGAGGTATAATGATCTTAGCAAAAAGCTAAGCACATGCTCCATGTTCCAGGTGGAACTCTCTGACCCTGCTTTTCATGTTATTTGAAGAACTGAGCTCTCCTTACGCTTTTAGTTTTGGATAATTAACCATAGCTATGACTTTATCTGTAGCTATAAAAAGTAAAATAAACAAATAGAGGAAGGCAATTGAAATAGGTTCCTTTTCTCACAGGACTTTTGTCTTGCAATCATCAAGCAATTTAATGAAGAAGTGATGTTATCTTGGAGAACCTTGAAGGAGATGTGAAACAGCTAGAAGATTCTGAATGTATCCACAGGGCACATATACAGTTAAACCGTGGACTTACCTCTGAGTATCTATGTCTCACCTTGATTTCAAGTGCAGATCAACTTCCACCTTCTCCCAAATGCCTCTTCTAGAATGTTTTTCTTCTCCACCATTGGTCTCATTCTCTTTTGAACTGGTATATCACTTTCTGTCTTTGTTCTTGATTTATTCATTAGGTATTTAGCATGGGCTACAGCAGATCATTACACATATTCTTTTTTTTTTTTTATTTGTGGTACCGAGGATTGAACCCAGGGGCGTTCTACCTCCGTGCTACACCCTGGCCCTATTTTTTATACTTTATTTTGAAACTGGGTCTCACGAAGTTGCGGAGGGCCTCACTAAGTAGAGAGAGAGAGAGAGAGA
>PVJS01019618.1:0-32500 GCA_004027185.1 Glis glis
ATCCCAGTACTTTGGGAGGCAGAGACCGGAGAATCTGGGTTCGCAGCCAGCCTCAGCTCACTCTCTCTCTCTCTCTCTCTCTCTCTCTCCTCCTCCTCCTCCTTATTCTCTCTCTCTGTCTCTCTCTCTCTCCCCCCCGTCTCTCTCTCTCTACTTAGTGAGGCCCTCCGCAACTTCGTGAGACCCAGTTTCAAAATAAAGTATAAAAAATAGGAAGCCGGGCGTGGTGGCGCACGCTTGTAATCCCAGCACTTTGGGAGGCGGAGACCAGAGGATCCGGGTTCGCGGTCAGCCTCAGCTCTCTCGCTCTCTCTCTCTCCCTGTCTCTCTCTCTCTCTCTCTTTCTCTCTCTCTGCCTAGTGAGGCCCTCCGCAACTTCGTGAGACCTGGTTTCAAAATAAAGTATAAAAAATAGGACCGGTGGTGTAGCTCGGAGGTAGAACGCCCCTGTGTTCAATCCCTGGTACCGCAAAAAAAAAAAAAAATAATAAGGTCCATAATTTCAGTCAGTGAAAGAGCTAGGGATTAAAAAATAATCTCTCTCTCTCTCTCTCTTTCTTTAATCAAAAAGCACTTTAAAATGTCCACCAAAGAAAAATAAAAAGTGGAAGTATTGGCAGACTTACTATTTTTAAGAAAAAAATATGAATTTATAAAAACTAAAAAGAAAAATCATTTAAAAGTAGCTTTATTTTTATATGATGGCCTTAAGAGCCAAGAACATTGCTGAAAGAAGAGGAGTGAGCTTGAAGTAACTTACAAAGATTTTTTTAAATGGAAATATTTGAAAACTAACTTACACTTTAAGAAGGGGATCATCAAGTTTTCAGAGTGTTAAATCATATCTAGGACTGATAGTTCAACTTGAAGATAGCTGAAGTAAACTGACTATTATATTTTCTTCTTTTCCTTTTCAAAATATTAGGGACTAGGGCTCCTAGGCGCACTAAATATATGTCATACTTATAGCTATTACCTTCTAAAAACTGGTGAAAATTTTTAAAAGACACATAAAAAGGAATGAAAATTCAAATAATGCCAAAATAGTTATTTTATGAAATTATAAAATAAGACAAATCATTATTAATCACTGCCATGGTATCAGATGGTAGAATTCATTGCCATAAGAAAAATAATACGGTAGAATTAACCATGGTTATGATAAAATATTATAGATAAATAATATGTACTATTTTAACTGTAGCTTACCTTCAAAAGCAGAAATAATTATTTAGGCCCCTATAGAAGTCTGAGGAAAGCTACTGTGATTCAAAAATTATATGCCTAGCATATATAATTATATGAAGAACAAGAAGGAAAAGTCTCAAATAGACATATTCTCAGAAAACGTCCCCAATACTTTTCCTTTTAAAATTACTGAAAGTACTGTTGCATTGAAAAATAAGTTACATTTTAAAAATCAAAAACAATAAAATGATGCTAAAGACCTAGCAAAAGCAGACACAGAAACAGAAACACTAAATTTCCTTGAAAAGAAGAAAATGTATTGATTTGTTTCTGATTGATAATTAAATGATGGGCCAAAATTCATTGGTTAGAGTTCTAACTCCCTGTATCTCAAAGTGTGATTGTATTTGGAAACAGTATCTTTAAAGACATGATTAATTAAAATGAGACCATTGGGCAAGGCCTGAATCCAACGTGACTAGTGTCCTTATAACAGGAAACTTGAATACACAGACACCAGGGACATGTGCACACAGAGCAAAGACCATGTGAAGACAGAGCAAGAGGGTGGCCATCGGTAAGCTGAAGAAGTAGGAAGAAGTCACAGCTGCTAACACCTCGATCTCCTACTTCTAGTTTCCAGAACTGGGAAAAGTAAATTTCTGTTGTTTAAGCCCCCTAGTTTGTGATACTTTATTATGGACACCTGGACAAACCAAAACAGATGAGTAAATGTTTTAAAAATATTTTTAAAACTTTTATAACAACCAATAAAATTAAAAATAGCACAAAATGAAAGCAATCAATCAATGCCAATGATGAAAATCGATGTTATATGTTTATGGTGGGAAAGAAATTAGTTTAACATTTTGGGAAATCAATCTGGGAATAAGAGGAGTTTCAGAAAAGTTGACATATTGTGTGTATATACCACATTTTCTTTATCCATTCATTTGTTGACAGACACCTAGATTGGTTCCATAATTTGTTCTTGTGAATTGTGCTGCTATCAACATGGGTATTCATGTATCACTATAGTATTCTAACTTATTTGGAAAAATTCCAAGGAATTGTATACCTGGGTCATATGATGGCTCCATTCCTAGTCTTTTGAGAAATCTCCATACTGATCTCCATAGTGGTTGTATTAGTTTACAATCCCATAAATGTATATATGAGTTTCTCTATCCCCACATCCTTGCCAGCATTTATTATTGTTTGTATTCTTGATGATTGCCATTCTAACTGGAGTTAGATGGAATCTCAGTGTAGTTTTAATATTTCCCTGATTGCTAATGATGTTGAACATTTTTTCATATATTTATTGGCCATTTATATTTCTTCTTTTGAGAAGTGTTCATACAGTTCAATTGCCCATTTTTATTAGGGTTTTTTTAGTGTTAACCTTTTTTAGTTCCTTAAATAGT
This sequence comes from Glis glis, assembly GCA_004027185.1. Taxonomy (NCBI): domain Eukaryota; kingdom Metazoa; phylum Chordata; class Mammalia; order Rodentia; family Gliridae; genus Glis; species Glis glis. The sequence continues at coordinate 2,616 of PVJS01019618.1, forward strand.
CTAGATATTAGTCATCTGTCAGAGGAGTAGCTGGCAAAAAAAATTTTTTTCTCTCATTCTGTAGGCTCTCTTATTTATTTATTCATTTATTTATGGTACTGATTGAAACCAAGAGGTACACCCCCCTTCCTTCCTTCCTTCTTCCTTTCTTTCATTTTGTGGTGATAGAGATTGAACCCAGAGGCATTCTACCTCTGAGCTACACCCCCAAGACCTATTCCATTTTTTATTTGGAAACAGGGTCTCATTAAGTTGCTATGCCTGGCTTTGAACCTGCAATCCTGTCTCGGGATACAAGTACTGGGATTACAGGCATGCGCCACCACACCCAGTCCATTTTTTTATTTTGAAAAAGGGTTTCGCTAAGCTGCTGAGGCTGGCCTCGAACCTGCTATCCTACTGTTGCAGCCTCCCAAGTACTGGGATTGCAGGCATGTGCCACCACGCCCAGCTGTGATACCATCCCATTTATTAATTCTTGGTTTTATTTCCTGAGATTTAGGGGTCTTATTGAGGAAGTCTCTACCATGCCTCCATGTTGGAAAGTTGCTACTATGTTTTCTTCTAGTAACTGGAAAGTTTATGATGTAATTATGTCATTTGTAGGAAAAAGGGTGGAACTTGAGAACATTATGCTAAGTGAAATCAGCCAAATCCCAAAAGTCAAGAGTCATATATTTTCTCTCATATGTGGAAGCTATAAAGAAAATAGGAAAGAAAAGGGACTCCTGGTAAGCAAGGAGAGAGACCAGTTAGAATAGTAGAAGGGGATCAGGGAAGGAGAAGGGGAGGGGGAAAAGAAGGTTTAAGGAAGGAAACAGATCAAATAATGTTATGTTCATATAAGAAAGTATCACTACCACTCTCACTAACTTGTACAGGGAGGGAGATGGGAGGCAGCGGGGTGGGGTATGGAGGAAAATATACCAAGTGATGTGTGCATTTATGAATATATCACTCTGAATCTCACTATTATATATAATTACAATGTACCAATGAAAGTATAAAAACATTACAATGCACCAATAAAATTATTTTTTAAAGTTGACATATTCTGATCTAGTAATTGAACATCTGAGAATCTTTCAGAGTAAAATCCTGAGTAGAAGAAAGGGTGCATTTAATAATAAAGAAAATTAATAATCAATAACAATGAATATGGTAATAATTAATTATTAATGTTTTTACTTTCCAGGCCATGTCCTAAATGTATTACATATTTTAGTTTATTTAATCACCATAAAATTCAATGCCCACTATTTACTTTTTAAGTATATTTAATATCATAAACCCCAAAGCAATTGATATTAATATTTTGGTATAGGTTTCTTCAATCCTTTTTTCTACAGATTTTTTCAAAACAAAAACAAAAAACATATCTATGTTTTTTTCACTTGACATGGATGAAGGAAGTCAAAAAGCATTATTCTAATATCAAACCACTAAAAGTACAATGGAAGTCAATAGAAAACTAGGATTTCACTTTATGTGCAAGATTTTATGAATCAACATAAAGTGAGGTTAATCTCTTTTAAATACCCTAATCTCATACATATCTGGCTATGTTTTTGTTTATTTTTCACTTCAATTATAGTTTCACTAGAAGTAATGTTAGCACCAGATAAGTATAAAACATAAAGCTACCTCTTAATGCCAACCTTCAAATGTCTACAGATGTGTAATCAAGTATAACCACAAATAGGATTCAAACAAATTTGGTGGAAGCAGTTTGAGAATTTTAAACAGATGCTAAGAGACTCCTCAAACATCAGAACCATCTGTGGGATTTTACAGAGAAAGATGTCTAGCTGATTGGGTTAACAAGGCTCCCCTGCCTGCCTGTAGCTAGAGGCAGATTAGATCGAGTATCATCAGGCTGTGAAGATGAAAATCTCACCATGATTCACTTGCTTGAATCTTGTTGCTGATAATAGAGATTTACATCAAAAGACAAAGTCATCATGTCTAGTTTTTTCAATGTTTAACAATAAAGATCCAAAGAAAAGAGATAATTCATAAAGTAACATTAAGTCTGAGAGAGAAAAGAGAATGAAAACTTATTCTCCTGAGCAAGTGAGAAAGAAGACGATTTCAGATGTGGAAACAAGTTTTAGAGATCCAGCACTTATTATTTCTGGAGATAAAAGTAAAAAGGTATTAATTTCCTGATAGAGGTGTGTGTAGGGAAAAGAAGGAACTGTGATAACTAATTAGAAATTCAAAGCTGGGCATGGTGGTGCACACCTGTAATCCCGGTGCTTGGAAGGCTGAGACAAGAGGATTGCAGGTTCGAGGACAGCCTTGGAAATGTAGCAAAACTTTCAGCAACCTAACAAGACCTTGTTTCAAAATTAAATAGATAGACAGATAAATAGACAGACAGACAGACAGACACACAGATAGATAGATAGATAGATAGATAGACAAGACAGACACACAGATAGATAAATAGATAGATGGATATAATATATAATATATAATATATAATATATAATATATAATATATAATATATAATATAATATAATATATATATATATATATATATATATGGGTTGGGGTGCAGCTCAAAGGTAGAATGCTCCTGTGTTCAATCCCCAGTACAGAAAAAATAAATAAATAAAAGAAGGAAAGGAGGGAGGCAGGCAGGAGGGAAACACATTCTCTGAAGCTGCAGCATTAAGGATCTAGATAAGCTGAGAGCGCCTAATTTGTTACTAGCACAGACAACAGGGGTTGTTCTGGTAACACTCAGCAATCCAGAGTCTGTATCCATGGAAATGCTAGATTGTGTTCTTTAAGGCCCACTCCAAAAACTACTCCAATAATTCCTGCCCATTCCAGAGCTCTTCCTTCACTGATACATGAAAGTTTTATAGCGTGTTTTGGTATTTAAAAAGAAAGAAAACTTCTGGTATGAGCAAACTCAATTTAAGATTCATTTACCCTATGATACGTTGTTGACGAATTGACAGGTATAACTTAGAGCAGCAGTTCTGATTTAAAATGCCCAACATGTATGTTTATTAAGGTGTTGCTCCTAAACCACTTCATTCCCATAGTACACAGAAAGTAAACTAAACTGTCAGTGTCTAAAAAACAAGTTGGAAAACACTGACTTTACTTCCTAAGGTTGAAGAACATGTGAATGGAATGCATACAAGAGAAACTCCTAAATACGTACAACAGGGGACATACAGAAAAACGTTCACAGCAGCACTTTCACAATAGCAAAAACATGGAAAAATACAAATGTCCATCGGTGGAAGAGTGGATTAAAATCTGATACAGTGAAACTATGAAATATTATATAGCAGTCAAAATAAATGAAACCAACTGCCACAACCAGTAAAATATGGATGCAGTGTACAATTCAATGAGAAAAAAACAGAATTCATTTTCATAAAGACCAAACAATTAATGCTTTTAAGAAATACATACATAAGAAATGTATGTAAAAAGAAAAACTTGTGACTCAATATAATGGTTGCCACAAACTGGAGGAATCAAGGAAATGGGATGAGGTACGCAAATGGCTAGAAGCAAATTATTGCCAAGGTTCTAGGTCTTTCAGGGGATGGTAAATTCATGTATGTTTATTACATTATTAAAATAATAAGTTTCTGAGTAGCTAATATTAGGTTTGCTTTCTTGCCATCAACAATTATAAAATTGGGCAGAGTATATGAAACAACCACTTTAAGGTACTGGATGAGACACAACATAAAGCTGAGACCATTGAGAAAGATATAAGCTTCACACTAGCTTTCTGCCTAATAACAGTTCCCCAATTGTAGCATAAGGAAGTGGAGCCCAAACAGAGAACATCATGGTGTTAAAAACAGATTGAAGCTGGGCGTGGTGTGCACGCCTGTAATCCTAGTACTTGGGAGGCTGAGACAGGAGGATCGCAGGTTTGCAGCCAGCCTTAGCAATTTAGGGAGGCCCTACGTAACTGAGTGAGGCCGTTTATTTATTTATAAGTAAATAAATAAATAAGGCCAGGGGTGTAGCTCAGAGACACAAGGTTCCTGGGTACAATTCCCAGTACCACCAAAATAATAAAAAAAGGGAGATTAGAATTCAGGCTTGCTAAGGCAGTTAAAATTTGTAATGCAGGGTACTAGACAAAGGAGAGCCAAGAAAATAAGCTCCAGAAACAAGCATAAGTTTTACTCAGGTTCCTGACCATGCGCATGTAAGCAGCACATAATAAGCAGGCTACCTACAATCTGAGAGATTGTACCTACTGAGGGCTAAAAGTTGAAGAGAAATTTAGGAAGTTACCTAATATTAGAAAACTCTCTGATCATAGGCTGGCATGGTGGTACAAGCTTGTAATCCCAGTACTTGGGAGCTGAGACAGGAGGATCGCAGGTTCAAGGACAGCCTCAGCAAGTAGTGAGACTCATCAACCTAGGGACACACTGTTTCAAAATAAAATAAATAAATAAATAAATAAATAAATAAATAAATAAATAGGGCTGGGGGTTTAGCTAGGAGGTAGAATGCCTCTGAGTTCAATCCCCAGTACCAAAAAAAAAAAAAAAGAAAAAGAAAATTCTCTAATCAAGCAAGCTTGAATCTTGTAGAGATATTTGTGTAAATCCCTTCTGTTTGCCTGTGGGCCTTCTGTTGAGGCCCCACAATGCATTGGGTAAAAAAGCACAGCCTAGAAGTAAGGGCTGTGCCCTGTGACAAGGAAAAACTGTCCAATCAAAGACTAAAAACCAAGCTTTGACAAGATCAAGGTGATCTCTTCAATACCCTGATATAATAAAAATCATCATTCTTTAGATAAAACATAATGTATAATTTCTATTATTTATCATTTACAATGTTCAGCCTACAATGAAATGTTTCAATATATGCAAGGAGGCAAGAAAACAAATCCATCATGAGAACAAAAAACCTATAGAAACTAGACCAACAGTCGTAACAATGACCAGGATGTTGCAATTAGCACACAAGAACTTTTTAAAATAACTACAATGAAAATGTAAAAGGACTTAGTAGAAAGGTGGCTACAGCAGAGAAACAGATGGAGGAATTTCAAATTAAAAGAAGCTTAAATAAAAAATTAATGCCAATTCTAGAACTGAAAATCTGCAACAATAAAAGTGTAGAACACATTGCACATGATTAATAATGGGATAGAATAAAATCACAAGTATCCTCTCCTACATCTTCTGCTTGTCCAAAATATGTATAACTTTTGAGAAGTAATAGAATGGTAGCCACTATGACATTGTTAAATAATAGAAAGATGTTAAAATGCACCAAATAAAAAAATAATTAATAGAAAGATGTCTGGGTATGGAAGATTGATAACTGTTCTTACAAACACATAATAAAGAAAACAACAAAAGCTGCCTAATAGAGAGTCTATCTCTGTTGAGACCAATACAGAAAATACATAACCCTAAAAGACAGAAAATATTATTATAAAATTGGGCCCATTTTCTTTGGCTTCCTCTTTTGCTATAGGCCCTGTGCCTCAGGCAAACAACTGTATTAATTCTAAATCACAATTTCTGATGACTTCTTCTTACATGTACTATTTAGATCTCTGTAAATTCTATACCATAATACATATTACATAGTAAGTAATATATATATGTGAAGTTAAAATGGACAAATTCTTAAAAACTGTACTCTCTAAATCTCATCCAAGTGGTAAATTATTATAATGGTCTAGGTAGCATATATCTGAGGAAGGGTAATTTTTTGAATCAGAAATTTAATAAAAAATATTAGGTAGAGCTGGGTGTGGTGGCGCACGCTTGTAATCCCAGTACATTGGGAGGCAGAGACCGGAGGATCCGGGTTCGCGGCCAGCCTCAGCGCGCGCTTGCTCTCTCTCTCTCTCTCTCCCTCTCTCTCTCTCTCTCTCTCTCCTTAGTGAGGTCCTCCACAACTTCGTGAGACCCGGTTTCAAAATAAAGTATAAAAAATAGGGCCGGTGGTGTAGCGCGGAGGCAGAACGCCCCTGGGTTCAATCCCCGGTAACGAAAAAAAAAATATTAGGTAGATATGTTGATATGAGCAAGGAGGAGGGGAGAATTAGGGCTCAATCCACATGGTGTAATGAAATGTCAGTCCACCCCAGGTGATAGAGAACCCCACCCATAAACTACCTTCCTCCATGGCTTAGGTACTCAGAGGAAATTTTCCAACATGGCAGAATAAATATAATGCACTAAGCTGTGGTACAAAATAGCAGTAACTGCCCCAAATACATAATACATAGGAGGGAGACTTCCAGACCAAATATAAAAACCCACCGTGTGGTAGGCACCATGCGGCTTCCTCTCTTAGAATGGTCTGCCCCACATTCTGTGGCGCATATGCTCACCTTTCCCACAGTCGGCCTGTGGAGAGCAGGCTATGACAAGCTCTAAGTTACTTCACAACATGTAGAACAACAGTTTTTAGGCTGTGCCTAGCTCTGAGTTACTCCGCTTTGTACAGCAGTAGTTTGCCATGAGTTACTCTATTTTGAGTAAAATGCCAAGGTAGAATGACTCTACACCTTGTTTTTTTTAATATACTTTTATTGGTGCATTGTAATTACACAACATAGTGAGGTTTGTAGTGATACAAACACACATACACAAGCACACAGCACTTGGTGTGTTTGCTTCCGGATCCCAACCCATTCACTCACTCCCCATACATGTTAATGAGATTGGTAGTGATATAATCATATATAATTAGCATTATTTGAACTGTTTTTTTTATAAAGCCTCCTTTTCCCCCTTCCCACCTCCCTCTCCGAATCCCCTTTCACTATTCTACATGTCTCTCTTCTTACTTATCTGAAGTCACTTTGTTTCCTATTTTGTCTCTAGCTTCCACATATGAGAAAAAACATATGACCCCTTGGCTTTCTGAGACTAGCCGATCTCACTTAGCATAATATTCCCTAGTTCCATCTATTTTCCTGCAAATGACATAATTTTGTTCTTCCTTATGGCTGAAAAAATTCCATTATGTGTATATACCACATGTTTATTATCCATTCATTTGTTGACGAGCACCTAGATTGTTTCAATAGTTTGGTTATTATGAATTGTGCTGCTATAAACATGGGTATGCAGCCGGGCATAGTAGCACACACTTGTAATCCCAGTACTTGGGAGGCCGAGACAGGAGGACTGCAGGTTTGCGGCCAGCCTCAGCTACTTAGTGGGGTCCTCTGCAACTTAGGAAGACCCTGTTTCAAAAGTAAAGAATAAAAAAATAGGGCTGAGGGTGTAGCTTAGGGGTAGAATGCCCCTCGGTTCAATCCCCAGCACCACAAAATAAAAAAAAAATATATGGGTATGCATGTGTCACTACAGTTATTCTGACTTTCATTCTTTTGGAAAGATACCAAGCAGTGGTATAGCTTGATCATATAGTGGTTCCATTCCTACTTATTTTAGGAGCCTCCATACTGATCTCCATGGCAGTTGTATTAATTTATGTCTAAATTAAAAATAATAGAACACTAAAGAAAGAAATTGATGAAAACTTTAGAAGATGGAAAGATCTCCATTGTCCTTGTTCTTGGAAAGGTAGAATAAACATTGTTAAAATGGTCATACTACCAAAAGATCTATATATTCAATACAATAGCTGTCAAAATACCAATATCATGCTTCACAGAATTAGAAAAAAATAGTTCTAAAATTCATATGGAAAAACAAAAGACCCAGAACAGTCAAAGCAATTCTGAGCAATAATAACCATGCTGGAGGCATCATAAAACCTAATTTCAAATTATAGGAGAGCTATAGTAACAAAAACAGCATGGCATTGGCATCAAAGCAGACCAATGGAATAGAATAGAAGATAAAGAAACAACATATAGCCAGTTGATTTTTGACAAAGAAGCCAAAGCATATGCTGCGGAGGGGCGGAGACAGTCCTTTCAACAAATGGTGCTGTAATAACTGAATATCCGTATGTAGAAGAATGAAATTGGACCCCAATCTCCCGCCCCGCACAAGAGTCAACTCAAGATGCATCAAAGGCCTAGAAATTAGATCAGAAACTTTGCAATTACTAAAAGAAAACATAGGAGCAACTCTCCAACATATAGGCACTGGTAGAGACTTCCTCAATGAAGCAGCAACAAATGGGATGCCATCAAATGAAAAAGCTTCTGTGCAGCAAAGGAAACAAGAGTCTGGACAGAGAGCCTACAGAATGGGAGAAAATCTTGGCCAGCTACTCCTCTGATGGAGGACTAATATCTAGAATATATAAAGAACTCAAAAAACTTAACCCTAAAAAAAGAAAAACAAATAACCCAATCAAAAAATGGGTAGTTAACTGAATAGACACTTTTCAAATGAAGAAATACAAATGGCCAAAAAATACATGAAAAAAAATGTTCAACATCATTAGCCATTGGAAAATGCAAATCAAAATTATATTGAGATTCCATCTAATTCCAGTTAGAACAGCAATCGTCAAGAACACAAACAGCCGGGCATGGTGGCGCACGCTTGTAATCCCAGTACTTGGGAGGCTGAGACAGGAGGATCTGGGTTCACGGCCAGCCTCAGCTACTTAGTGAGGCCCTCCGCAACTTCATGAGACCCGGTTTCAAACTAAAGGATAAAAAATAGGGGCGGGGGTGTAGCTCAGAGGTAGAATGCCCCTGGGTTCAATCCCCAGTACTACAAAAAAAAAAAAAAAAGAATACAAACAATGATAAATGCTGGCAAGGATGTGAGGAAATAGGAACTCGTACACTGTTGGTGGGGTTGTAAATTAGTATACCTTATTTATATAAGTAAACAACCACCATCTGCCCTGCAGAACCATAAGTCACGAGTTGATAAATAATTTATTCATGCCAACTTATCAAGCTAATTCGGGAGTACCTGGACATGTGGACATTCCAAATCATATCAGGAACACCAGACATGGGAGCGTATCAATCCCACCAGATATGACCCCCTCACCTGAGACTCATAAAGGAGGATCACCCCACAACTGGACACAGCAGCACTGTGCCCACGTCCTCTGGTCATCACAGTGATGAACCTCCGATTCTCTGTCCAGGCCTTCAGATCACTATCGTTTCTCATTTCTCCTCCAGGGACAACAAAGCCAGGGCTACTCCAAGCTGACAGCTCAAGCTGACACTTCAAACTGACACTCTGAAACAGCCATCTGTCCAGCCCCGAGCTTTGCCAACGCTGAGGACGCGCTTCACTGAAACGCTCATCTGACCACCTACAGCTACTCTTTGCTTTTGTATCTGCTCTCTGCCTCGGCTCTTGGCAGGTGCTTCTCAACCCCTGTGGCAGCCTTAACACTTTCTTAGCCTTTCTCTACCCTATACCTACCATTTTGTGACCTATGATGTGTGAATTGAGTGTAATTAGAAATTAAAAATTGGAATAGCCAGGCGTGGTGGCGCATGCCTGTAATTCAAGTACTTAGGAGGCTGAGACCGGAGAATCGCAGGTTGGAGGACAGCCTCAGCAGTGTAGCAAGACTATCAGCAACCTGGCAAGACCTTGTTTCAAAAAAAGAATTAAATAGGGCTGGGGGTGTAGTTTGGAAAATTAAATAGGGCTGGGGGAGTAGCTCAATCCCCAGTACCCCCCAAAAAAGAATTGTAATTTATTTATTTATTTAATTTTTTTTTTTTTTTTTTTGCGGTACCGGGGGTTGAACGCAGTGACGTTCTACCTCCGCGCTACGCCCCCGGCCCTATTTTTTATACTTTATTTTGAAACCGGGTCTCACTAAGTTGTGGAGGGCCTCACTAAGGAGAGAAAGAGAGAGAGAGAGAGAGAGAGAGAGAGAGAGAGAGACAGGGAGAGAGAGAGCGAGAGAGCTGAGGCTGGCTGCGACCCCGGATCCTCCGGTCTCCGCCTCCCAAAGTACTGGGATTACAAGCATGCGCCACCATGCCCGGCGCCAAAAAAGAATTGTAATTTAAAAATACTTGTGATTGCCCAGTCTATGGCTTCCAGGTGACCCACAAATACTCAGAGACTAGCAGTTGAGGAAAGTGGCGTAGCTTCTCAATTTATTGTTAGTCAATAAATTCTGACATTGTAAAAAGACACAAACGTGTTTGGTCTATGTTAATGGCATAGCTTGCTCACAACCTGGCCTCCTTTCTTAGGAAGGGCCACTTACTTCTCTAAATAAATCAATTAGGCTTATCCTATTTGTATCTCTCAGCTGAAATCTTTCTTTCAGGAAGACAAAACTGAGAACCTACTGCCCAGTAACAAAAATAGAATGTATTCCCTACAAGATTCTAATCAACACAAACATTAATAACTGGATTGCTTTCAAATGAGCTGCCCTATTTCTATTAAAAATGAATAAGAATAAGCATAGTAATTTTATTTTTCAATCTTTTGTGTATGTGTGTGTGTGTGTGTGTGTGGTACTGGTGATTGAACCCAGGGTCATTCTACCTCTGAGCTATACCCCCAGCCCGTTTCTTAAATTTTTGTTTGAAAACAGGGTCTCACTAGGTTGCTGAGGGTCTCACTAAGTTGCTGAGACTGTTCTCAAATCTGCGACCTTCCTGTCTTAGTTTCCCAAATACTGGGATTACAGGCATGCACCACCACACCGGGCTCTAGTAATTTTAAATTAATAACTTAAGGTTGCCGGGCGTGGTGGCGAACGCTTGTAATCCCTGTACTTTGGGAGGCAGAGACCAGAGGATCTGGGTTCGAGGCCAGCCTCAGCTCTCTCTCTCTCTCTCTCTCTCTCCCTGTCTCTCTCTTTCTCTCTACCTAGTGAGGCCCTCCGCAACTTCATGAGACCTGGTTTCAAAATAAAGTATAAAAAAATAGGGCCGGGGGTGTAGCGCGGAGGTAGAACGCCCCTGGGTTCAATCCCCGGTACCGCAAAAAAAATAAAATAAAAAAATAACTTAAGGTGGACTATGCTTAACAAAAATCTTGGTAAATAAATCTGTTTAAATATCAATTCTTAGGCCGGGTGTGGTGGCGCACGCTTGTAATTCCAGTACTTGGGAGACGGAGACCGGAGGATCCGGGTTCGCAGGCAGCCTCAGCTACTTAGTGAGGCCCTCCGCAACTTCATGAGACCCGGTTTCAAAATAAAGTATAAAAAATAGGGCTGGGTGTGTAGTTCGGAGGTAGAACGCCCCTGGGTTCCATCCCTGGTACCGCAAAATATATATATATATATATATATCAATTCTTATGAATTCTAATCATCTGCATTCATAGATGCATATGGGGCTAAGAAGGACTGACAAACATTCTTTTTTGATTGGATGAAAAGGCTTCATAACAGTAAAATTTTCTGAGTGTATGTAGTAACACTTCTTAGAATTTGGCTGATAGGAAATTAACTTTGAGGGATGAAGTGATCAATTTCTAAAAGATAATTATTATTAATTAATATACTGTTTTATTGGCACAGACATTAGGAATCCGGGGTTATAAATAATACTGTAATCTTCTATTAGTCTCAGCATCCAATTTATATCTATTTTTGATGAGTTTCTACTGTATTTGATTCAAGTTAAATTCTTCTTATACTACTTGGTAGGAGAATTTTATTTATTTATTTATTTATTTATTTATTTATTTATTTATTTATTTGCGGTACCGGGGATTGAACGCAGGGGCGTTCTACCTCCGCGCTACACCCCCGGCCCTATTTTTTTATGCTTTATTTTTGAAACCTGGTCTCACGAAGTTGCGGAGGGCCTCGCTAGGTAGAGAGAGAGAAAGAGAGACAGAGAGAGAGAGAGAGAAAGAGAGATCGATCGATCAATCGATCGATGGCACACGCATGCATGCGCGCTGAGGTTGGCCGCGAACCCGGATCCTCCGGTCTCCGCCTCCCAAAGTACTGGGATTACAAGCGTGCGCCACCATGCCCGGCTAGAATTTTAAAAACTGTCTTGTCCCACCCCAAGATTACATGCCCTATTCCACATGACAGTGAGAGTGTTATCATACCCGTGATTACAGTGTTACTTGATAAAAGGAGAATTTTACACATGTATTAAGGTTATTAATTAGTTGACTTCGAGTTAAATCAAATGAAAGATAATTTGAGTGGGCCCAACTGAATCGTATAAGCCCTTTAAAAGAAAAGTATATTTTTCTTGCTAGTAAAGAAAAGAAAAGAAGAAAAATTCCTAGCATGAGAAAATTTTGAAATTTCATTGATGGCTTTGAAAGTGAAAGAGACCATGAGGCAAATAATGCAAGAGACCTCTAGAAGGTGAAAGCAAACCCAGCTGACAATCAGCAAGGAATATCCGTGCACAACCACAAAGACCTATGTTCTGCCAACAATCTGAAGGAACTTGAAACTAGAGTCTTCCTAAGAGCTTTCAGATAAGAGCCGAGGCTAGTCTATACTTGAATTCACTCTTGTGAGACCCTCAGCTGAGCTCAGCTGGACTTTTGACCCATAGAACTGCAAGAAAACAAATAGATGTTGTTTAAACCTACTAAACTTGTAGGAATTTGTTATGCAACAATAGAAAACTAATGTGTGATGCATTTGTATTTTTCTATAAAGTAATCTTCTTTGCATTAACCAACATGAAAAAATAAATAGAAAAAGAAATTAAAAGACTCATATGTATATGTATGTGAAGAATTCTGCATAATATTTGGATTCTATTCTCACAGTGTGACGATACTTCCCTTGAAACTGTTCATCTCTGCATTTGTTGCCATGCCAAAAGTAAGGAATATGAGCATTTCCTTACCTGCATATGATTCATGAGAAATATGGTAATATTCTTTAAAGCACACATTGCTTCAATGGTATTTCCATCACCAGATTTATATTCTGTGTAGTTTTTATAACAAGCTGTTTAATTTCTCTAGTAAAAGCAGTATGTCCTATTTTTATGATTGCCATATTTTATCTCAAAACTATGATATAACTCAGAAGGACCCAAAAAAGTAATGCTTAGATATAAATTGTAAAAGTACATGTGGCCTTGAAAAAATTGTTAATTCAAAAAATTGGCCATGATTACAAATAATTATCATATTTTTAGCAGACTTTTAATCTTTGGTAATGTGGTTGACACCTGTTGAAGAATCAACTCGTAAGTGTTCTACCAAGTAGAATTTTATCTTTAGCTAGCTCATTCTCTTCATAGTCATCATCAAATTTCCTTTATAACGTCCCTGTAGAAAATATCTCTGAAACGGATGTCCATCCAATTCACAGGTACAGAAGAAATGTAATGGTGTTGTCTCTTCGTTCTATCTGATCATGCTTTCTCTGTTAGACTTAGGTCAGTCATATCAGTCTTGTGTTTTATGTGAAGAAAGCCTCTGCACCTCTTGCTCAGTCACATTAGAATACAGATGGAGTAGAGTAGTAAAGAAACAATATTTAAAAGTTATATCTTTTATATATATTCCAATGATACTGTGATAAGTTGATTAGGACATAAGGTTCCCAGTCAGCTACTGCCAATAGGCTATCCAATGATATTTGGGAAAACACAATAAATTACAAAGAATAAAGATAATAAATTAAAAGAATGAACTTACAGACATAGTTTTTAACAAATAAAATTGAAAATTCCTACTTTGGTAATGGACAAGCAGGTCCCCTCAAGCTAACTGTCCCACAGATAATCAGTGTAAATTCTGGACTAAATGTGAACAAACAACTATTTGAAGGCCCTCGAGAGTAGAGGAAAGGTACTGGGAAGCAATTGACTGGAGAGAAGATGACACTGGATGAGTTTCCAATTTTTATGACCTGTAACCAAATCCATCAATGCCTGGAGAATGAATATGTTACAACTTACAAGCTTGAAAAACCAAAGAAAGGAGATTGACCAAATACACAGGGCAAAAAGTAAGAGGGAGCTGTAAAAAAGAAGGCTACCCAAAGGAAAGATAAAATTCTGGGTATAATAAAGATTGCCAAAATCACAAATTCATAGAAAGACTTCAAGAAAGCCAGAAAACATTAAAATAATGACATTTCAGCTGCAGTCACCTGAAGTGAACCATAGTTTATAGCTAGAGCTCAAATTAACTTACTATTTAAAAAAAATCAGTACAAAGGTTAGGGTATAGTTCAGTGGTAGAACCCTCAGGTAGCATGTGTGAGGTCCTGGGTTCAATCTCCAACAAGGCAAAAATTAATTAATTAATTAAAATAATCAGCACTCTTCAAAAGAACAAATTTTGGGATCTTTAGAAAACATTCTTCATGTCCAAAATACAATTTAAAATTATCTGATACATTAAGAACTAGGAAAACATGACCCATATGCAAAAGAAAAAGTCTTCAAGAGAGACTAAGAGAGAACTTGAATGTTAAAATTAGCAGAAAAAGATTTTAAAACCACCATACTAACTATGTTCACAAAAATTAAGGTGCTCCTAATGAGTGAAAAAATAGGAAATCTCAACAGAGAAATAGTGACTATAGAAAAGAACCAAATGGAAATTTTAGAACCAAAAATAGGATACCCAAAATTAAAAATTCACACATGAGCTTTTCATCTGACAGGAGGTTATGAAAGAATTTAAAAATTGAAAATTATACAATCTGGAGAATAGAGAAGTTGAAAAATTATAGGAATCTGTGAGGTGATCTGTAAACAGTCTTAAATACAATAACTAAAGAATCAGAAGAAAGAAAATGGTACAGAAGCAGAAAAATATTAGTAGAGTCAAAAATTATCAAATTAGGTGAAAGACATAAGTTTATAGACTTAATGATCACAGCTGACAATACAATAAAGACCACATATAAGCCTGTTATAATAAAGCTGCGACAAGCAAAAGTTAACAAGAAAAATGTGAAAGACATATTATATACCAAAAAAAAGATAACGGTGATTTGAAGTGCCACTAACTTGTTGTGATAAACTATTTACTTCTCATCAGAAACTATGGAGATCATGTTAAACTGCAGAAACTTAATTATTTTTCAGAGTCTGTCAACATAGAATTCTATATTCAGCAAAAATATCCACAAAGAATGAATATTAAAGGTTTTTTTGTGTGTGTGTGTGGTACCGGGGATTGAACCCAGGGGCGTTCTACCTCCAAGCTACACCCCCGGCCCTATTTTTTTATCCTTTTATTTTGAAACCGGGTCTCATGAAGTTGCGGAGAGCCTCACTAAGTAGCTGAGGCTGGCCGCGAACCCGGATCCTCCAGTCTCAGCCTCCCAAGTACTGGGATTACAAGCATGAGCCATCACGCCCGGCTAAGGTTTTTTTTTTAGATAAGAGTTAATGAAGAAGTAAATATCGTACTTTAAGAAGGAAGCTCTCTAGGTTGAAGAAAAACTATCAAATGGAAACTTGGATCTTCAGGAAGAGAAATATTAAAATGGGAAATATATGAGTAGGTAGAAAAAAACTACTCATTCCTCTTAATTTGCTTAAATAAATAAGACTGCATAAAGCAATAGTTATAACACTGTCAAGTCATACAATGCATATAAGTGAAATATGAAAGTTACAGCAGAGAGGACAGAGGGAGAGACTAACTGGATTTATAAGGTTGGAAGATTTATACATTTTACATGTAATAGTGCAATATAAACGCTAAATACATTGTGAATGAGCAACCAACAAAACTAATGGTGTAAAATAAATATAATTAACAAACAAACAGATAAATTAAAATGGAATTCTAAAATGTGTTCACATAATTCAAAAAATAGAGGAAAAAACAAAGTGAAACCGTAAAACAAATACCTAAATTCAAATGTTTCAATAATTACATTAAAATTTAATGGACAAAATACTTTAAATAAAAAGGCAAAGATTGCCAAAGTGGATTTTAAAAAAGTAAGACCTGATCATATACCACCTATACAATATACAATTTATATAAAAACCACAGATACATTTAAAGTAAAGGACTGGAAGAAAAGCATACCATACAAACAGTAGGCATAAATGGTTATATTACTATCAAATGAGATTTTTTTGTCGCATTAGGATAGGTAGAAAAGTTCAAAGAGAAACAGTTTTCAGTATTAAGACAAGAAAAGGAGGAGATATAGGCAGAGATACAGGATGAACTAGCCTACTCATCTTCCCCACCACTTCCAACATAGGAAGCCAAGAAAAAACAGAAACGGCTCTGTCACTCTTGTGAGCACATGGATCCAGCTGAGCCTAAAACGAGTACTGTCTGGTTTGGTTTTATTTCGTTTTGTTTTTGGCTATGAGAGTCAGTAAATACTCCTTTTTGCTTATGCTATTTTCAGTTGGGTTTTCCATTTCAGCAAAAGAAAAATGACAGGTTGATACCCTCCAGGAGCCTCACTCTCCTTAACTGTACATTCAGCTTCATGATACCACCACCATGCAGGGTTCAAAGAGAAACAATGGCAACTAATGCCAAAGAGAAGTCACACAGTAGATGGCAAAAAAATAAAAAATAAAAAGGAGAATATAAAAGGAGAAGGCAAATGAGGCAAAGCAAGAGGTGAGAATCCATGGGCGCCCCTCTTATCCAGAGCAGGCCAGTTGCTGAGGTCAGTGATGAGAAGCCTGGGGCTTAGCTGGGATGCACAGAGCTATCCGGTTGGAAAGGAGGCCTGACCTCTTGAATCACATTGAGACTGCAGCTTTTCTCCAAGGAGTGTTTCCTGACCTTGTGTGTTAGTAACCATACAGAAAAGAAAGGAAAGTTCTCTTTCAGGCCAATGATGAGGCAGGCATCTTACTCTCTCTTTATTTTGACAATTACATGTATCTTTTTAAAAATTATTCATTACTCATTTGGGGAAATATGGAGAAGATTATGATGTAAACTGAGAATAAACATGAAATGAATACCATAAAAAAGACACGAGACAAAGAATAATAGCAAGGAAAAACAGGTATTTCACATCAAATTTTAAGTCAATTAATCAAGAAAATATAAAAGGCAGAAATATGTAGATACTCAGTAAGAGCTTTAAGACAAGTAGAGCAAAAAAATGACAGGAATAAAAGGGGAAAAGTCTATAATCATAGTTAAAATTTTAATTACTTTATCTCAACAATTGAGAGAAAATGGTTAAAAATAATTAAGGAGACAAAAGATTTGAACAGCACAATGAAATATGACATAATTTGCCATTTATAGACCATAACATCAAGCAAGTGCAGAATACACATTTCTTTGAAATACATATGGTGTGTTCACCAAGATAGACCTTACAATGAGCAATAAAACAAATCTTAATAAATTTAAACAGACTGAAATTATGTAGGGATGTACTCTCATCAGAACATAATTACATCAGAAATAAATACTTTTAATATAATGTTTAAAAATTAACATATTTTTAAATACCCATGAATCAGAAGAAATTACAAGGTTCACTTTAGGAAACTTGAGAAAAAAAGAAGAAATTAAGCAGGTGTGATGGCAAATGCTTGTAATCCCAGTTCTTAGGAGGCTGAGAAAGGAGGATTGCAGGTTCAAGGACAGCCTCCACAACTTAGCAAGACTCTCTCAGCAACCTAACAAGACCCTGTTTCAAAACAAAAATAAAAGTGGATGGGGTGTAGCTCAGAGGTAGAAGACCCCTGAATCCCTGGTGCCATCAAAAGAAAAAAGAGGAAATTAAACCCACAGTAATAGAAGAAAAGAAATAATGAAGATAGAGCAGTCAGTGAAATAGTAGACAAACGTGAGAGTAAATTAATAAGCCAAAAGAAAAAAAAAAGACGATAAATTCCTAGGTCAATTGCTAGGTTAGATAAGCACATTTGTGAGGAAGATCACAAGTTATAAAGATTATCACTATAGATTCCACAGATAGTAAAAGGATAATAAAGAAATACTATGAAATGTATAACAACATATTAGTCAACTTAGATAAAATGGAAAATTTCTTGAAAAATACAACTTCTCATGATGGAGAAAGATGAAACAGAAAATCCAAATAGGCAAATTTATCTTAAAGAAACTGAGTTATTTATCAAAACTTTCAAAGAAAAATTTACATCCAGTTGGCTTTTGCTAATGAATTCTATCAAATACTTAGAAATAACATCAATCTTACACCAACTGCTCACAAAATAGAGAAGTTTAAAGATGCCAAACTCACTTTATGAGATCAGAATCATCCTAATGAAGCTAGGCGTGGTGGCGCACGCTTGTAATTCCAGTACTTGGGAGGCTGAGACCAGAGGATCAGGGTTCGTGGCCAGCCTTGGCTACTTAGTGAGGCCCTCACAACTTAGTGAGACCTTATTTCAAAGTAAGAATAAAAAATAGGCCTGGGGGTATAGCCCAGAGGTAGAATGCCCCTAGGTTCAATCCTCAGCACCGCAAAAAAAAAAAAGTCACCCTAATGTCAAAATCTGTCAAGGACATTTCAATAAAAGAAAACTATAAAGTATCTCTCATGAGCATAGGTGCAAAAAATTCTTATCAAAATCATAGAAATCCTCAACTATCAATACGTAAAATAAATGTATATCCCATTGCCAAATGGAATTTAACCTAAATGCAAAGTTTGTTTAACATGCAATACAAAACTAATATAATTAGCAAAATAAATAGAATAAGGGGGGACAATCATATGATAATTCCAAAACTACAAAAAAAAGTTAACAAAATGCAAACCCATTCATGATTTTTTTTTAAAACTGTTACTGAACTAGGAGACTCTCATGACTTGTGTTTGACATTGTATTATTGGTTCTAAACAGAAAGACAAGAAAAAGGCAATAAATATTGGGAAAAGGCAAAAATATTGGGGAAAAAGGTAAAACTTTATAGATGATATGACTCTACACACAATATCATACTAAATCTAAAAAACAACTCTTAGAATTAGTAAGCACATTTTCAGGGTCAAAAGATACAAGATTAATATTTAAAATAAATGATTTTTTTATACTATCAGCAAACAATAGAAAAATGAAATTTAAAAAACACTTAATTTACAATAGAACCAAAACTTTTATCACTGGAAGACTCTCAATGTTAAGATGCTGATTCTCCCCAAACTAGCTACAAAAACGCAAAGCAATCCCAAAGTTAATCCCAACAAACTTTTTAAATCAAAATTAACAAAGTGATCATGAAATTTGACCCCTCCCTCACCTTACATACACAAAAATAAATTTGTGATGGATGATATACCAAAACCAAAACGCTAAAACTCTAGCTAATGGAACTACATAGAGAACAGTTTTTTGACTTACGATTTGACAAAAGATTTTTAGATAGCACACACAAAATAAAAACCACACAAGAAAAAAAAATTAGCAGATACCTCACAAAGGAAGACATACAAATGGCCAATAAGCAAATGAAAAAGAACTCAGCATTGTTAGTCATCAGACAAATACAAAATCATATCATAAGAAATGCCATTATAAACTCATCAGAATAACAAAAATTAAAATGACATATCACCAAATGTTGAAAAGTATGTTGGACCACTGAAACTCTGTCAATGTAAGTTTAAAAGGTATGACCATTTTTAAAAATGATCTGTCATTATAAAACAAACATACTTACTCTGTGATCCACAAGTCCTATTTTAGAGATTCATTCAAGAAAAATAAAAAATAAAGTCTACAAAAAGGCTTACATGAGCCAGGCATGGTGGTGCACACCTGTAATCCCAGTACTTGGGAGGCTGAGACAGGAGGATCATAGGTTCAAAGCCAGCCTAAGCCATTTAGTGAGCTTCTTAGCAATCTAGCTAGACTCTTGTTTCAAATCAAAAAATAAAAAGGGCTAGGGCTAGGGGTGTAGCTCAGAGGTAGAATGCCCCTGAATTCAATCCCTCCCACCCCACACACACACACTTATATAAGAATGTGTTATAGTCATAAAATGGTATACTATTCAGCAATGTAAATGAAAAACCTACTCACATGCAATAACAACTTTTTTTTAATTGTGCTAGGTAAAAAGCCTTACAAAAACAAGTGCATTCTATATGACTTCAATTATACAAGGTTCTAGAGCATACAAATCTAGCCTACGTTAGAGGGAAAGGAGTACAATATTTAGTTCTGCAGGCTGGGGAAAGCAAGTATTGACTGGGAAGTAGCATGAGGGATACAAGTGTGGGAATTCAGGAATTAATAAATAGATGGCCCCTAATTTAAGAGGTTCACAGTATAGTGACTTTGCCAACCATACCCAGTATGTAGCAGACCCTAAAGGTGAACAAACCTCCTGTGTTCAACACTACCCAAAATAAAGCTACAATGTGCAATAGGAAAGCCAGACATAAACCAATCCTTAGTATGGCGGTTCTCCTTACCATTTCCCACCAACTAGATCATTGACATTTCACAGGGCACATGATGAGATGAAAAGTTTAAATGAGTATAAGTGAATGTAAGTACTGAGTTTGATTTAAGTAAGCAGCTGGACTTTAGTTTGTTCAAGGGTTAAAACGACAGTGGTGGAATACAAAAGTTTTCAAACTGTGTTTCTCAGAACTCATCATGTCTCACTTCCCAAAGCAGAGCTGCTCCAAGATGAAACAGCGAGGGAAGCATTCTTTGCTAAAAAAAAAAAACCCTCACATTTTAATGTGCAATGGGTTTTTCCAATTTTCCCTGTAAGAAATGTTCATTCACATTTCCAAAGCACTTAACTTTTCTCAAATTCAGAAGCTAAATTAAAATTTTAGATCAATTATTTTGTTGGGAAAAGAATTCTTCTGTGGTCCATGAATTTTTGTGAGTAACTCTCAAACAGGTATGAAGATAGCAGCAGAGCACATATGAAATGAATGCATTTTACTATGCAGTGAATAGCACCCCAGGATTTTACACGTTTACTACTAATTATCTTCTATAACTTTCCTAAGATATTTTATGATCGTATATAGAAGTTGATAATTTAAACAGGTATACTTAACATTTATCGTCAGTCATCATCAAAAGCAGTAGCTTTATAAAAGTAATTTCAATAAAATGCTTAAAGACTGTAGATCTGTACCAGACTCAGCATCTATATTAATAATTATCATATACAGCTAAGGTTTGTGGTAAATATTATGGTAAAAATATTAGCGATATGCATATATAAATCAAGTCATTTTATTAAAAATATAAATAAGCAGCTGGGCGTGGTGGCACACACTTGTAATCCCAGTACTTGGGACGCTGAGATCCCAGTTCGCAACCAGCCTCAGCTACTTAGTGAGGCCCTCCGCAACTTAGTGAGACCCTGTTTCAAAATAAGGAATAAAAAATAGGGCTGGGGGTGGAACTTGGAGGTAGAATGCCCCTGGGTTCAATCCCCAGTACCACAAAAAAAAGAAATATAAATAAGCAATTGTTTATAAACTTTTAGGCTGATAATAATAATATTTAAATTATTATATATTTAATAAAGTTTTAAATATATACGTAAAGTGTGTATATCCGACTATTGAGTGCTGTATACCTCTGAATACAGACTTTTCATGAAATAAGTTTCTAAAGTGAAAAACTGATTATATTGGGATCCCAAGTTCAAATAACACATGCTGTGTAGATTGCTCCCTCGGAGCTCTGAAAAGTAAACACGCTGTCCTTTCAGTGTCAAAGTAGTCATTAATGTGCCACGATGAATAACAAGTGTCAATGCCAACATTTCTGAACACAAACCAATGGTTTCATTGTAAACCAAAGCAATAGTAAATATTATGTAAAGGACTAATTACTTCTGACCAAAAGTTCTACCAGACTAAATAACCTTGATTTTGTAAAATCAGATTTTATCTAAAATAATATTAATGTTTTAGAACTGTGGTGATGTTTCAACGGAAAGAATATATTTACAGTAGGTGAATTTAAGTTTTACATTTCATTTTTATAATTAGAGTACTCCTGTAATTCACTGTCAAACCACAACACTTTCGAGAGAGAAAAGTGGTACTAAGAATAATCACTGGAGGACAGCAGGCATAAACTGGGACTGCTCCAGACAAACTATATAGTTTCCTTAGTTGTAATTAAAAATACAAACAAATCCAAATATTCTTTGATCTACTAAGTTTTTTAGATCTTACTTTTAAATATGGAAGTCTACATGTCTCGTTGCACATATATGCAAGGAGAGAAAGTCTGTTTAAATATCTATTCTGAATAAATCCCAGTTCTATTATGCCCCTGTGTGGCCAGATGGCACAGTGAATTCACTGCCACACTTTTAGTGACAACGAAATAATCACATCAAGAGGAAAATACAGATTTCTTAATTGTTTAAGAAAGACTGAACAAAAATCAACAAATGGGAAAATTTGGAGGATATTAAGTACAGTTTTCCTTAAATTTTATCACAAAGAAAGTCATTATTATTATGTTCATGTGAACACTGCCAAAAGCAATTGATAATTCAATGCAGTGAACTCTGCTAAAAAAATATATCTTCTAGCATCTGAACATTTATGTTTGCTTCCAAAAACAAGATCACAAAAATTAGATTTCATAATGAATTCAGTAGTTGAAGACTTTTTTTACTAGTGACAAAAGCAATTATCTTTGTGTCCTGGTTAAATCATTTAGTTTGGGGAAAAATGAGTTCATAGGGAAATGAATTGATAACAAGAATTTAAATTAAAGTGGCATTTTGTCAAAACCTATCAAGTGGATTTATGTAGGAGGCAGACACATTTTTGTTTTTGTTTTCCTTTCTGGATCTTTAGTTGTTTCATTTTATCTGTAGGAAGAACAGGGATATACTGCTGCCTTCGTTGTGCATTAAAATGGGATTCAAGAACCAGGCCATGACAAGAGAATAAGCTAAGAACTTTCAGTCTAAAACATAAGGGTCACGCTGTCTGGTTTCCAACAAAAAAATTAGTTTAAAATATTCTATTGATTTTCACTCAAATAAATTTCCATTATTCATTAGATAATAAAATAGCTAATCTCTATTAATGTCCAGTTTAATGATTCATGACACATACAGTATTTTTGGTGTACTTAAAACTCTTCCTTCTTTGACAAGTTGAACTTGGAAATGTTTTGGGAGCATAATAGAGGAACTTTTCATCTTTTAGCCTTTTATTGCTAATGTGTCATAGAAGTTAACTGTCCTACCATCTAAAAACCTGGTGGATACTGATTGCACATTTAGGGGTGATTAGTTGCCTAAGAAAAGTCTCAGTTTTGAAACTATTTGAAAGGGTCCTCTTTTAATAATAGATTTTCTACAACAGATGCATAGTACTTTTCTAGTAATTTCTCCTAGAAAGCAATTCAGAATAAAATATAATCTAAGTGTCCAAATCTATGATGTTATCTTCCTGTCAGTTTAAAGATCCTAGGTAATGTCAAAAATATAAATATGAATATTTCATGTCAACTATTCACGTACCAACACTAAAACTATTCTTTCCAGAAGTGATAGTTATATAACTGGTTCTTAAAATCGCAATACCACTAATGTCCAGTTCACAAAGTTGAAAGGCTCATTATCTAGGGGGGAAAAAAACTTAAACTATAAGATCACATCTTCTGGTGAGATGTTCAGGCCATTCTTCCATTCATTTTCTTCAAGAATGAATTTTAATTTATATACTTTTTGCTTCAGTGTTAACTGAAATGCTAATGTCTAGGCATTTGTATTTTTTCTTAAAGAATCTAGGCAGAAAAAAATTTAAAGAACTTGTATCTAATTTGAACACATGAAAAATAACCAAACATTAAAATATATTAATTATGAATTCATGTACTTATTGTTCGTTCTTCATATTCCAAAATAACTGTTTGTATAACTGGTTTTGGCGGATCTTAAAAATAAATCAAATAGTTGGTTATTCACAAAGATCAGTAGATCTATTTGTAATATAATGCTACATGTGTTTTAAAGAATAACAAGTTAAGAATATACAAAGACAGGAATATTTTCTCTAAAGCAGAATAAATTGTTTACTGATTAATTGGTATTTTCAGATAATTTTAAATAAGAATCAAAGTAAGTTAAACTACATTGGTCTTTATGGAAGCATTAGAAATTTCACAATTTTATGTTCAACTGCACTGGAATTATAAGCATGCCAACAACAACATAAACTTGAAGCCAAGGCAAAAGTATGGTGAGAGGAATGTACACAATCCCCCCACACATACACACACACCAAACAGATAATCTTGTATTTCAGAACTACTAACACTTAACTTTAAAACCAATTCTTTACTATGCTGCTAACAGCACAATTTCTATTGTGAATGTACACCTAGTCCCAATGTTAATATTTTTAAGCACAGAAATTCTTTGTATTAAAAAAAGAAATGTAAGTAAAGAAAAAATATAGACGGTGAGTAGAAATTCTAAAACTCTGGTGGCTTCAGGTTATGTAAATTTTTAGAAATTCATACTGCCTCTTTTATTTAAAATTTAACATGCACTGCATATCAGTTTTATCATAAACTAAAGGCAATAAAGTGATATATTACTAAGCAAAAAGAAAACAGTATCTTAAAATATAAGTAGACCATTATACAATATCCTTACACTTTATATAGTCTTATGTATTTCAAATTAGTCTGAAAATAAAATATGAAAAAAATCAAATTAGTTCATTAACAGAACTGCACTCAGGAAAAGAAGTATAATTTTATAAGAAATATATATGTTATTCCACAGTCATAAATATATTTACCACCAGTAAACATTTTAAATGCCAATAATTTTTAAAGCCTCCTTTTCATTTGCTAAATTAAGACACATATTGTATAATAGGTTTTTTTAATCACTAAAATAGACTGCCTCACATTGTTCAGAGAACCTAAGAGACCAACAAAACCATTCAATATTCTATGCACTATTAGTTCCTCGTCAATTTCCAGATTTCAGAGCATTATCATGTTCACAGGGTTTCTTTCTTAGTCTTTCTCTACATTTATTAAGTTAAAATGGGGTCTTTTTGATACTAGGTATATAACATGAGAAATTCTCAAAAGCCAAACAACTGAAATGAGGGAAGAACCAGGTAATAAAATTGCATTTTCAAAGCTTTCTTTAATAGAACATCTCTTTTAGTCTAAGCCAGAGAAACCATCTAGAACACATGTTCATAATTTAACAACCTTCACCAAACACACACACACACACACACACACACACACACACACACACACACACAAATGCTCGGGTTGAAAAAGCAATAGGAATTTATAACAAAGAATCCTTCCAAACTAGCTGACTTAATGCAAAGCATTACTAGCAGTTTCACGGTATAGCTTGTTTAAAAGTGATTATTGATCTCCTCTGCATAGAGAAATGTCTTAGACCTAGAAATCATCTTCCGCATGTTTTACAAGAGCATGCATGATTGCTAATTCACATTTTCCAACAAATCACCTATGTTTTTATAGCACCATCTTTATATATGCACTGTAATCACTGCCATGATCACAAAACATCTATCAGGCATTTTAAGTCAATCATCTTATTTATTAGGAAAAGGAATAATGAAAGAGCCTGATATCTGTATTATGCTTCAGAGGTCAGTCTACTCAAATTTAAGATGCTTTTTGTGCTTCCCAGAAAAAATAAAGCTTATTTCCCTTCTTAAAATCAAATTAAGAAGAATATTAAATATAATTCTGTATTTATGACAAAAAGAAAGCACCCTTATAATACTAACATTCTAATACAAAACAGTTTTATAGACACATAAAATTACCATTCTGAAAATAACAATATTAAAATAAAATATACTTTAGCTCTACTCACCTTGCATTGTTCAGCGTTTGTCCAAAAAGCTCATTTTGTAAAATGTTTGGTGGGGATGAAAAAACCCCATGAAAATGAGATAAAACAGAATTGCAGACCTGGCGCAATGTCTCAAATTGCATTTTCTTTTTTTTTTCCTTCTCTTATTTTTCCTTACCACCTGTCTTTAAAGTCATCTATTTGCAGACACCATCAAATAAAAACATGCCAATCAAGTTCCATATTTCTCCTGAGCTCTGTAAAAACTGTGCTTAAACGAGCAGAGGTTGATAGTTAATTGTACAGTCATTATTCTTCTAATTCAGTCGTGGAAGATTCAGTACTCGTGCAGCTTTCGGCTTCCTCCTGACTGTAGCAAGAATTCTAAACAGCAGTAAGCTTTTTGGGCATTCCCAGCTGAAGTGTGAAGCTGAGCTGCTTTCATGTACTCTACTCATATTTCTCTAAGCCTATTAAAAACACGCAATGAATAGATGCTGTCGTCAGGAGTTTCAGCACATCTGGCTGCCAGCAATAAAATCTCAGAAGTAATAAAAATGGGGGCAAGGTATCTTCTCAATGTTGCTACTAGGTAAGAGGAAGAGAAATTATGTATTTCCCCAATCCTTTTCTCTATGCTGAGAAACGAATAACTCCAGCAACAGAGTCTATCTCTTCAATGTGCAAGCTGCGGCATAGGATCAGAACGCTCTAAAAATAAGTGGTATATCCTCTCCTTGTGATCATGAAGCAATACAAATATGACAGACAATAGGGCTTTTATCACCTGCATTTATAACACCATACTTCTAGAGTGAAGTACATTTGGAAAACATATACTTCATCATCTAAATGTCTTAGTTAATTTATAATGTCTTCATTTATTTACTCTTAAAGAAAAGTGAATAATGTTCAATCTGGTCCCTTTCTAAGGATCATACACAGTGAATATATGGTTGGTATGCTTATAAAAAAATTATACCAAATCAACTAAAATTTACCTGAGCACCACACACAGAATAAAAACTTTCCCACATATCCAAACAAAATACAGCCATGGCCAAAGATACTTTATCAACTATTATTAATTTGTTTCAATAATGGTAGTCATAACATTTTTTTAGAAGGGACTATTTTCTAAAGGCTCCATGTCTTAGAGTATCCCACATTGTCATCCATTCTTAGTGAATAATTCTGTTTCAGATAAAATATTAGGTTATGCTATATCCAGGGGCATCCATCTTTCTATAAGATTTCTAAAGCAGCGTATAAAACAAATTTTAAATATCAATTCACTTACAAAGATACTATTTTTATTGATCTTTATTTGTTCCTAACCCTTGATGTTTTTTAACAGATCCAGCCCTCTTGGCCTTTGTTACCTCAACTCTTAGCCCCCCAATCCCCTTCCATACACACTGCCAGTTTTTAAAAAACCGGTGAACTCTTTTTCAACATGAACAAACATGTCACAAAAGAATGACACAAAATAAACATATAATAATATGACCTTTTAAACAACTATTTTTAAACTAAGATGTTCAATTATGGGTTTCACCTAAACTGAGTGCCCCTATTTTTATTACAATTTATTATTTCTCATTTTTATAGGTACATACTGACCTATTTGTCACACACAGACACACACACATCATAAAAGTATTTGTTAGTTTATAAAGCACTTCTGAAATTACATGTGCTAAAGCTACTATTGTTTTATAGATGAAAAACTGAGGTTTTAGCCAGCCATAGTGGCACATGCCTATAATCCCAGTACTTGGGAGGCTGAGACAGGAGGAGTGCAGCAGGTTCATGGCCAGCCTCAGCCACTTGGCAAGACCATGCTTCAAGATTAAATAAATAAGTTAATTAAATAATACAGGGCTGGGGGAGTAGCTCAGAGTTAGAATGCCCCTGGGTTTAATCCCAGTACCACCAAAAAAAAAACAAGGTTTTCTACATATGTGTACATATTCACTTCATGCGCGCACACACACATGCACCTATTGAAATAGGCCAGTCTGTATAGATGAATAGGAAAACTATCTACCAGTGAGATAATCGAGGATATTTCAATTAGAACAAACATCTTAAAATGTTTAACTCCCAAGAAACTTTAAGTGGGTTTCTTCCATAAACCTCAAAAGAAGCAACACAATAATCTTAAAATCTCTGATCATATGTTGATATTTCACATCTACGATTTTTTATTTTCAAATTAATTTCACAGCTTACACTAGCTGTAATGAAAAAATACAAATTTGTTCTCTGTGTGTAGATTTAACTTTTATATATAATCAAAAGTCCTTTTGAAGTAAGTCTACTAATTAAGGTGATTACATTATAAAACATTCTTTGTTCTTTTAAAAAATGTGTTTCAAAACTGGATCTGAAGTCAAGGTCATATTATTTCAAAGATATTCTAAACGTTGGAAATATCACTGGAATGAGTCTTAAAAATGCCTCGTGGACTTCAGCTGCCGTCCTCAGAGCCCTCTGGACAACACTGGTACTGTTGACCAGCTTCCTCTCAGTTTCCTCAATATCCCCAGTGTCTTCTCCACGCTCCTCCCACCTGTCACCTAGGACTTCCTCGGAGCTAGATTAGGTCCTCTATTACACACTCTCTTTATACCCTGAACTTATTCTTCACAGTATTTGATAAACTATAACCATGTATTTACTTGAAAAAAAAGGTAAATGTGTTTCACCTTCAATTTCATGAGATTCAGTCTTGCATTCTGTTTTTTCATCTAACATAGTACCTAGAACCAAGTAGGTATCAATGAATATTTCTTGAATAAATGTATACCTAAAATTTATGGAAAATAAATTACTTAGTCACATCCATGAATAGTATAGGAAATCACCTAAGGATATAATTTTTCTTGGTTTCTTTTTTTTGTGTGTGTGGTACCGGGGATTGAATGCAGGGGCATTCTACCTCCGCGCTACACCCCTGCCCTATTTTTTATACTTTATTTTGAAACCGGGTCTCACAAAGTTGTGGAGGGCCTCACTAAGTAGAGAGAGAGAGAGAGACAGAGAGAGAGAGAGAAAGAGGGAGAGACAGGGACAGAGACAGAGACAGAGCTGAGGCCGGCCACGAACTCGGATCCTCCGGTCTCCGCCTCCCAAAGTACTGGGATTACAAGCGTGCGCCACCACGCCCGGCTTTTTCTTGGTTTCTATGTTTATTTGCTTTTAGCCTGTCACCTCATGTCATAGGTGCATAAATACAAGAGCCACTGATATTTGCAATTGAAAACACTGTGCTTTAATGGACTTTGTCATTTGCTGTGAATATCCTGAATATTCAAAGAATGTTTATAGATAATATTTGCTTTACATTTTCTATATAGTGCAGGTCAACAAGTAACAAATATTGGAGACTTCTACGAGAACAGAAAGAGCATGGTACCTGGAATCGAATGGCCAGCATTTAAGCACTGATTCCAACAGTAACTAATACCTCAGGATGGTCACTATATACTCGAGCTATGATTTTTTTCAAATGTAAAATTAGCTATATCACTTACTTCATAAGATTATTATTGAATATTAAAATATGTAATCTATATAAATGTATTTTATAAACTCTAAAGTATATATTGGAGGAATCTTACTATGAGCTATTTAAGGAATCAAATTGCTCAGACCTGAATCCTAACAATTACAGTCAAGTATCTTTTAATTATCATATACATCTACCTAACAAATATTTATGGAGTTTCTTTGTACAAGTCTCTATCTCTCTATCCATTAGATGCTGATTTGGCATAATGTCATGGTTAACCTTTCCAGGAAACTTAGATAAACAAGGAATGCCTTTCAAGTAAGATCAGCTCTGTATCTACATTGAGCCAAACAGAAAGACATCGATTCTCAAAATGGTATAGATGGTGGCATTGATTCCTCTATGGCTATTCTATTAGAATCTTTAACATCTCACTGGAAACGATAATGCTAATAATAAGAATTCTCATAGAAGGCGAGGTATTAAGAATGTTTTGAAAGCAAAGACAATTTCATTAAAGAAGAAATCTAAAAAGCCAATCAACACTTGAAAAAATTCTTCTACCTCAAGGCTCCACCCCCAGCCCTATTTTTTATTCTTTATTTTGAAACAGGGTCTCGCTAAGTTGCGGAGGGCCTCACTAAGTAGCTGAGGCTGGCCACGAACCCAGATCCTCCGGTCTCGGCTTCCCAAGTACTGGCATTACAAGCATGCGCCACCACACCCAGCT
>PVJS01019619.1:9353-33616 GCA_004027185.1 Glis glis
TGTGTGTGTGTGTGTGTGTGTGTGTGTGTGTGTATTTAGAGATAAGAGAATCACATCTTGACATAAATTAAATTAAAATGACTTCAACATGTGAATTGAATGGGGGGCACCATTGAACCATAACAGTGACATTATACTCAGACCTTGATTTCTAATAAGACTGTCCAAGAAAAAGGAGCCAAGGTCTAGGGCAGGGAAAATACAAGGTGAGCCTCTAGTATCTTATGGTGCCAGAAAATAAGAAAGTGTTCAAAACCACAACACAGACAAAATCTGAAATTAGGGGCTATGTCAATTGGACACAGGAGACAATTGAAGGAATTTCTTACTTTTCTTCTCATCTCAAATCACATAAAATTGCTTTATTTTTCAGTATTATCAATCATCCAGATTATCATAAAGGCAAATACTCATGAAAATAGTATTCTTTAAGCTTTAGGGATTCTGCTTTGGTTGCTATTAAAAACTGGGGAAATAATATGTGTGTGGATCTGGCTATAGAAAATAGTATATCAGCCAATGGAAATACAACAATGATTTCAATATTTTCTTTTAAAAATTTATTATTAAATTGAATCCATTTTAGAAACATAGTTAAAGGAAGCAGCTAATATCTTGTAGCCCATCAACACTTAGAACTAAGTTAGATCTATTTTTAAAGGGAGTGAGGGGAATATTATAATTTTAGGTAGTTCTCTCCATTATTACAACAACTCAGATATATAATATTATTTCTATTCACAAATGAAGAGACTGAGTATCTTAGGAAGTTAAAAAAAACTTCTCTCAATGAAAACTTCCCTAAAGTCAAACAGTTTATAAGTCACAGTGTTTGGGATGGACATAACATTTCTTTGTTTTCTTCCATGATGTTGGTGAGTCTCTTGTTTTATTGAGATTGTTAGAACCTATGTGCATGTCTGGAGGACATGTATGTTAAGGAAGAAAACAAGGAAAAGGCCGAAGTTGTTCATATTCAGTAGACAGATAAAGTATGGGCAAGTCCACACTGATTGTGAGAAGACAGATTGTTGCTATTTTTATGTTAATTGTATAATAATCTCTTTGCTATTTTTATGTTAATTGTATAATAATCTCTGGCATATGGAAATAATATCTTTTCCTTCCTACCCATATTCAGCTACTTAGTAACCTCAACCGTAAAAAGAGTGAAACTCTTTTTAGCAACATGTTAGACTTATTTTTATTGTCTCAATCACTCAGATTAGAATCTGAGGAAAAATTGGTAAATTGGATTACAAAGATCTAGAAACTAGATCCATATATCTTGGAAAGAAAAGGGAAAGCAATATTATGATTCAGCTAACTATGTACTTCTTATTTTTGTGAAGATTCTTAAACTAAGTGTTGGAATAAATTTAGGGAAGTGCATTTCATAGATACCAAGAACATCAAACTTTTAGAAGTTACTTTCCTTCTTGGCAAATTGTCACATCAAAGCATTTCATACACCCAATAAAAGATCCTCTTTTTCCATTAATACATTCAGGGATGAAAATACTTGGATAGATTAAGTAAAATGAACTAGAAACACATGGATTGCATTGCTTTTAAAACAAATATGAATTGGAAAATCATTGGGAAAATGTCTAGAAAAAAATTAGTTATTTGAAGACCCAAACACTTAAAATGGACTAATACATTTCAGAAACTATAAAAAGATAAAAGGAAACAGAAAAATACTTTGTAATTAAAACACAAAGATTTGTTAATTTTTAAAAATCAGAATTGTGTTCTCTTTCAGAAAGCTCTCTGATTTGGCTCAGTTAATATTTTATTTAGGTAAATTAATAGTATCAGAAATAAGTAATTGTCCTATTTTATACATACAAAAAGGCACAATGTACCTCTTGACATGATTTAAAAGGTAATCTATGATCTTGTTCTTCTCATCCTTCTTCCTATAATAAGGCAAGAGAAAGGAATGGAATATGGCTAGATCATACAGATCAAAAATGACTACAGCTATTTTAGGGCAAAGACTGCATCAGTAACCTGTATCCTGGCCCAGACTAGGTACCTAGTCATATTTGTTAGATTAGAAAATAAGATCATTGAAGAAGTCATAAATAAGACATTTCAAAATAGGATGAAGCGCTGAGTTCCAGTGAACCTAGGTGATTTAGCTAAGATCAAGTGATACCAGGACATGAAGCCATGATCTCCTGACTCCTTAACTCTCATCTCTACCTCTAAGAAAAGTTTTTTTTAGAAAACTATGGATTCAAGCTGGGTATGATGGCACATGATGGTAACCCCAGTACTTGGGAGGCTGAGACAGGAGAAAAGCAGTTTTGAGGCCAGCCTCAGCAACATAGGGAGACCCTCAGTAACTTAGTGAGACCCTATTTCAAAGTAGAAAATAAAAATGGCTGGGAGTGTAGCTTGGAGATAGAATGCCCCTGGGTTCAATTCCCAGTAACACTGAGCTACATCAACAGCCATTTTGATTTTTTATTTATGTTTATTGGTGCATTGCAATCATACATCTTGATGGGTTTCAGGGTGGTAGACGTATACATGCACACATCAGTCAATTAGCCCTCCCCCAAGTCCCACCTCCATTCCCTGCCCCTTCCCTCCCTCTCATGCTCAGCATAGTAGTTGACTTTGATATATTTATGTATGTACATCCTGACACACACACACACACACACACACACACACAACAAACAAACAAACAAAACTACTCATTTAGATCAAAAGTAATAGATACACAGCCCCAACTGTGTCTGTGAAAACTGAAGAGGCACGGGGATGTGAAAATCAAAGGACGTAGTACAAAAATGCTATGCAGTGAAAGTAAGAATGCAAAAGAGCAGAAAATTGGGGGAATGCGAGAGTAGGAAAAAAGACTCACATACTTGGAATTCTGAGGAACCTCCAAAATCTCATTCATTAGATGAGTCATCCCAGTTGTGTTCAGAACACCACTAGGATTTTCCAAATATAGATTGCCTTTGAGTTTTATGATACTTTCAAATCAGATCACCCCACTGTTGCTTTTTATTGTGGATGACCTCATAAGGCAAAGCAACCCAAAACTTTCAGGATGAGATATACTTCATATTTTATCTATACCTCAATCTGGACATCTTTAAAACAAACATGATTTAACATTGAGCTTCTTCAGGGTACAATATGAGAGAAATATCTGTTATTCTTTGGCAATAATTTAACACAATCTTAGAAATATCAAATTTGTTTAAACTTATTCAAATTATAAATCTATAAATGAGAGATGTGATCTGTAAGAGTAACCTGTGGGAGCAACATCACCAGGCTAAGAAGACAAGGCATAATTAAGAAAAAAGAAACAAAGCAAAAATCAGGACAATAATCCAAGACTGAGTCATATGGGTGGTCCAGTGATGTCAGTAAGTCCAGAACAGATGAGAAATTAGACAACCTAAATCAGATTTGAGGCATGCCAGCCTAGGAAGCATGGGAGGATGACGGCTAACTCCTGTACCCTAGTGGTGGAATCCTTGTCCAAAATCCATACTACAAAGCAGACACTGTTCCTTAAAGCAGAATTAGACACGATGAAGTAGATGAAGACCTCCACAAAGCAAGAGTCAGTTTTATAAACTGGAACAATTCTGTAATATAACGCTTTTCTCTTTGTGAATGAGTCTTCAATTCACCATCACAGCCAGAGCTACTAACTGAAAACCAGGATCCTGAGACAAGTGAGAGAAAGAAGGCAAAAAGAAAGGAATGCTAAATTATTTCTGATGCTTGTCAGTTTTTTAATGCTTACCACTCCTTTGAGATTCTGATTTTAAGAGGTTAATACAAGCACAGACAAGCACAGTCTTTATT
Organism: Glis glis; assembly: GCA_004027185.1. NCBI lineage: Eukaryota > Metazoa > Chordata > Mammalia > Rodentia > Gliridae > Glis > Glis glis. The sequence continues at coordinate 13,200 of PVJS01019619.1, forward strand.
GATAGTTCCGCTACCGTGGACCACACGGACCACACAGGCACTCCTGTAACTCCAGATAGAACCCTAGGAAAGAAACTGTAAGATAGTTGAACCTAAGTTGATATGGAAAAACCCAATGTCAACTCTGCTGCTGTTATGCGGGGTGACTAAATTGTCCCATTCTGCTGGTAACTTTTAATAATTTTTGCTTATTTACTTTGCATCTTTTTAATTTCCCAGATGTGTCCTTTAAGCTGATGGGCTTATGTATGTGCATACAAGCATAGAGCTTAAATTAAATACATCTAGTATCTAAGCTATAGAAAATATAGGCATACAAATAATTAAACAAAAAACTTCTTTCATTTATTTATTGAACAACCTTTTCTCAAAAATTAAATGCTATTAAATTTTCATTTGCTTTATGAATAAAGTAACTCTCAGGCTACAGGAATTTTTAAAGATATGAGCATTAATATGCATATAAAATAATTTTATCATGTTCAAAAAATAAAATACATAAAACACTAAACTACTTTAGGCATAATTTGTTTTTTGATAATACAAAATCCACTGAACCATGTACTGAACAATTCTGCACACATACTGATCATATAATATAGAAATTATCTACTACATTCTCTGTGCCTCTATACTGTGAGTTCCTGAAAAGAAAGATCCGTGCCTCATTAATTATTTTTTACAAGAATTATCACAGTGTCTATGAAGTTCAAGTATATTTCATAAATGTAAGGTTTTTGGAATATATTGTATGGGTAAAGGGATGCTACAAAATGAGTGAGGGGTGGTAGGTGTGTCATAAAAGATGCATTGAACTCTAAATGTGTTCAAGTAGCTATGCAAAAAATGTTGTACTTTAAAAAAAAACCCTAATTTTATCAAAGACAGAAAACAAAAAAATAAAAAACAAGAGGCTTGATAGGAGGCTATTAAAATACTCTAGAGGAGGGAGTTTGTGTGGGAAAAAAAACTAGTAGTGTCTAGATAAAAATATCTCCAAACTTTTTGCCTGAAATTGGCAACGTGTAAGAGAAAGTTAAACTCAGTGATGAATCAGCTGGTTTTCTGTTACACATAAAAGGAAAAAAGAGACAAATCCTTAGCCTTATGAACTGGTTAGCGGTTCTGCATTCCATTTTGGATAAATTCAGAAGTGTCACAGCCCAGTTAAGTATTTTTAGTTAGATAAAGTGACAGAAGGAAAATATCAGATTAAGAGTGATGACAAGAAGAATTTCTAAGTTATATAGAGGGACCAAGTACAAAAATCAGATCAAAGTTTATGACTCTTCCCTTATTCTAGATAGTCTCATAGCAGCCATCATTAGGCCTAGATAGAGAGGAGACAGAAAGAGACAGGCAGACAGACAGACAGACACACACAGAGACAGAAAGAGGTGAAGGACAATAGGGAAAGAAAGTAAATGTGGTTAATAAAATTTGTATCTTTTAGAAGAAATTGATGAGATGCCTACTACACTGCTAAGGAAACACTGTATAACAGAAATAAGTCATAGATGTTTTGAGACTTAATGATTATGCCCTCAAACCTCCACGAGAAAGAGGAAGGGAAGGCTTTGAATTCTAGGTGGCCTCCAAAGAAGCCAAGATCCCAGCATCCATCTGTGGAGAAGCCAAGGTGATGTCTCAAAATGACAGAAGTTGGAGCTACATGAAATCATGGGTGAAGAAGTTCTTCCTAGATGACAAAATTGGAGCCTTAAAAACATTGGCCCAGGTATGACTTTGAGTCACTTTCTTTCTCTAATATTTAGAAGCATTTAGTACAGAGATCATGTCCGTGCTACCACTGTATATTCGATGTGGTTATATATGCCTCTGTGTGTGTGTGTGTGTGTGTGTGTGAATGACTAGGTGACATCTTAGGTAGTTTACTTTGGGTGAATGTATTATTTGTGAAGGGAAAGAGATATGCATATTTTTTACCTAAGGGCAATGGTTGGAGAGAACAGCTAAATGCTCATTATCCCCACTTACTATTCTTAAATATACAAGAAGGATCCATTTCCCAGCCTCCTGTGCAGCTTGTGACATGTGTCCCCTCTTGCAGGAATTAAGCTACTTAAATGAGTGGAAATGGAAATCTCCTCAATAGCAGCTAGTATAATGTCATAGAAGATCCAAACCAGTCTATAGATAAAATATTGTATCTAATAACAAACTGTGTGTCTAAATTGAAAAATTAAAATTAAAAAGTCATCAGTATTTCAAACACTGAATAAAATCAATTAGACCATGTCACAGAGAAAAGATCCTATTGCTATGGCAATCGAAACCATGAGAAAGTTAGGATTGAATCAAATAAAAATGTATGAAACTTTTATGGAGAAAATTACAAATTAGAGTGAAATAACACAAGATCCCAAATAAATTATGACATGCAATACTTTTATATACTGAAAGACTCAATAGGATATCAAGTTTGTAAGAGTTACCTTTAAATTTAATGCAATTACAATGACAAGAGTCTTTATTGAAATCTGGCAAACTCCAGAAAACCCTAAGGAAGAGCAAAGGATCATGAACAGGCAAGAAAATTCTATAGAAGAATTAAATGGGGATCCTACTACATAGATATCAAGATTATTATAAAGTAATAATAATTAAATACTATAATACTTTCAGAGAAAGAGGCAAATATAAGAGATTTGAGAGTTCAGAAACATACCATGCTATAGAGAAATTATGTCAGAAAGAGAAGGTTTCAAACACAAGGAATAATAGTATACTATTTAAATATTAGTAATGAAAAGATTGATTATCCATACAGGAAAAATTAATACATATATTATAAAAATGCGGTTTGTAAATTAAATAAATATATTTATAAAGCAAAAACTTACAAATTATAAAGAAATTTTAAAAATAAGTATTTATGACCTTTGAATAAGAAAAGCTTTATCAGAAGAGATTGGGGTAAAAACAGATATGGTAGTAAATTGGTAATTCATAAAAATGACTACATTGTAGTTAAAACATATTCCAAGAAAAGACAAAATTAAAAACTAGTGATAAACTGGTAAAATATAATTATAATGGAAAAATTGATGTTGTATTGGCATTATATAAAGAACACTTACTAACTATAAAAAAAAACAGGTTAATTATCCCATCACCAAAATGTTTGGGACCAGAGGTGTTTCGGATTTGTATTTATTTTTTTTGCAGTATCGGGGATTGAACCCAGGGGCATTCTACCTCCAAGCTATACCCCCAGCCCTACTTTTTATCCTTTATTTTGAAACCGGGTCTCATGAAGTTGCGGAAGCCTCACTAATTAGCTGAGGCTGGCCAGGAACCCGGATCCTCCAGTCTCCGCCTTACAAGTACTGGGATTACAAGCGTGCGCCACCATGCCCAGCTCAGATTTTTAAATTTATAGAAATTTTGGAAGCTTTGCTTAGACTTTACAAGTTGAACATGCCTAATCCAAAATATAAAATATGAATTTTATAGCATTTTTACTCCAAAATCCAAAATATTGTGACCATCACGTTAACATTCCAAGTTTCAGATTTCTGAGCATTTCAGATTTCAGATTTTTGGAATATGGATGCTCAACCTGTGTTATAGTTAGATATATAGTGGCCCCCTGAAGAGCTCATAAATTGGTATCTAGAGTTGATGCAATTGAGTCATGGGGGTCTTAATCCCAGCGGTACATAAGTCCACTGTAATGGATTTATCTGGGTAGTGGCTTAGGCTGGCAGGGTATAGCTGGAGAAGGTGGTCCCTGGGGGTGTGGCCTTAGGAATCATATATGGTTCCTCCTCCCCTTGTTTGCTCTCTTGCCTCTGGCCTCCATGATGTGAGAGTGAAGCCTTGCACTCTCCCTCTCTTCGCTTCCCACCATCATGCCCTGAGGTCCTCGGTCCCTGGCCTCATATGGTCTGAACCCCAAAACTGTGAGCATTAATGTTCCTTCCTCTAAATTATGTGGTCAGGTCTTTAGATTATAGCTGTGAAAATGCTTACTAATGCAGAAATTAGTACCAGGGAAGTGGGTTGCTGCTATATCTCAGTCTGACCATGTGGATTGTGACTCTTTGGAACTGTTTTGTAAGAGGAAATTGGAAGGGCCAGAATGTGGCTAGAAAGGCCAATGGTAGAAACTGTGCTCAGGAGATTTTGGAAGGCAAAAAGAACTCCATAGGAAAATGGAGTAGAGACCATGTGTATTATACTTTTGCAAAGAACTTATCCACATTTTGCCCATGTCCTGAAACTTTGTGTGAGGCCGAATTTAATGAAGGACTGATGAATAAACTGGCAGAGGAAATCTCAAAACAGCAAAATATCCAAACTGCATATGGAATTGATGTCCACATCCAGTGAATTGTATACTAAATTTCAGGAGCAGAAAGTAAAGCAGAGAGACTGTATAGATTTCCAGTTTGACTGGAAAGGCATGTGTAAAGCTGAGGCCCAGAGAGATGGTGCTGTTAAAGAAAGTAATATGGCTGAAGGGAGGTAGAATGCTTTGATTAGGAACAAGGTTGGTGATTTGCACTCAGATTCCTTCCCTGTGTCCACGATGGAGGCAGGCCCAGCGCTGCCCATGATGAGGATGGGTTTTGCCTTGGTCAAGATGGAGGCAGAACGAGTAGCAATGATTAAAGAGGGCGTGACTACCCTTTCTGTTGGTGGTCCATCTTGGAGCTCATGTAACGCTGGCTTTGCTGGAAAAAGGGGGCTATGGAGTCTTTGCCCCTGATTTCAAAGGAATGCCTAGGAGGCCAGGCAATGTGTGGCAGGCTCAGAATTCCTTCAAGCAGGACCACATGGGGTGATTTGTGAAGCTGTGAGGGTGAAGCCAAGGTTGCAAGAATAACCCCTGAGATTTAGAAACAACACCAGAAATATGGTAAGACCAGGAGGAAAGGCTACAAGCTGTGAGCCATGGAACCAGGCTGGAAGAGGGAGTATACCGCCCATTGCAATCAACCAGGCAGCAGAGGCAGGTCTGCCAGTGCTACTTGTAGATCGCGTCTCACCACCATGTGCCCTGAATGTGAGAAATGGAGCCACAAGCTAAAATACTTGCCCTGCTAGATTTTCATATTGTTTTGGTCGCATCCCTTTTCTATGGCTCTATTCCTCCCTTTGGGAATGCAAATATTTACTCTTTTCCATTGTATATAGGATACATGTAACTTGCTTTTTATTTTGATCATTTTTTTTTTTTTTGGTACTGGGGATTGAACCCAGGGGTATTCTACCTCCGAGCTACACCCTCAGCCCTATTTTATTCTTTATTTTGAAACAGGGTCTCACTAAGTTGCAGAGGGCCTCTCTAAGTAGCTGAGGCTGGCCACGAACCTGTGATCCTCCTATCTCAGCCTCCAAGTACCGGGATTACAAGCGTGCACTTGGCTTTTCATTTTCTTTTACAGAGGTTTACAGGAGTTCACTTTGAGTCTCAGAGGAGACTTCAGACTTTGGAACTTTTGAATGATGCTGGAACTGTTAAGATTTTGGGAACTCTTGGAGAGTACTAAATACATTTTGCATTCTGAAATGGGCATGAGGTCTTCAGGGGCCAGGGGCAGAATGTTATAGTTAGATATAAAATGGCTCCCTGAAGAGCTCATAAATTGGTATTTCGAGTTAATGTAATTGAGTCATGAGGGTTGTAATCCCAGCAGTGGATAAATCCATTGTAATGGATTTATCTGGGTTGTGGCCTAGGCCAGTAGGGTATGGCTGGAGAAGGTGGGTCCCTGGGTGTGTGGCCTTGTGGGTTATATATGGATCCTTCTCCCTCCCTTGCTTGTTCTCTTTCTTCCAGCCTCCATGATGTGAGATTGGAGATTGGAGCCTTGTGCTCTCCTTCTCTCCACTTTCTGCTGCTGTGCCCTGAGATCCGCGGTACAAGGTCAGGCCTTTAGATTATACTGTGAAAATGCTGACTAATGCAACCTGTATTCCAAACTCCAAATAGAAAATTGGGTAAAAATTTGGAATAAAGTATGGAAAATGAAAGTAACCTCAATTAAACTCTATATCGAGAAAATTCAAATTAAAGCCAAAATATAATATTTTTCACCTATGAAACCTCCCTAAATTGAAAATCTGAGCATAACAAATATGAGTTTGAAAACATAAGATAAAGAGATGGGCTCATAAACTATTGGTATAAGTGTAAATATTTACAACCACTTTGGAGATAGGTTCATTTCCAACAAAATTCTAAATCAAATTATGTAACCTAAAGAAACACTTACATATGTTTAAAAATACACAATAAAGTTACTATTTTAATAGTATCTTTAATAGAAAAGAATTATAAAGGTATATCCCTGAAAAACTAAAACAGATAAAAACATGGTATGCCAGATTCTATCAAATATTGAAATAAGAAATAATTATTCTACTATATAAATAGATTACAAATGTACAAATAAAAATTTTTCCATTTCATTGTTGAAGATATCATTTGTCTGTCACCAAACAAAAAATACTACTAAAAGTTAATCTAGACAGTAATTTTAGTTGCGATTAGAACATAAAATGACAGGTAAAATACTAACATACTTGAAGTAATAACATATAAAAAGAGGGAGGAAACTTGGCTAATCTTGATTTAATCCTAAGAATGCATGGATATTGCAGCATAAAAAATATATACTGATGTAACTTATTTTATTTATGGAATAAGACCTATGGAATACCAACAAATAAAACAATTAAGAACCATGTAAGAAACTTCTACTTTTGCCAATTTTAAAATAACTGGAACTAAACTTACCCTGGTGTGGTAAGCAACCATAAAATTGGAGGAAAATGTCTAAGGCAACTGTTTGCAGACATTGGGCAGGAGGCATTACAAACTGCAATTCCTAAGAAGAGGGGAATTCATGAGACAAGCTCAAAATCCAAGCTTCAAATCCAGTAGAGATCAGAGTGTTGGGCTGCTTGTATAGATGATCATAGAACCATAGGATGATGTTCAGGCTACAGGATGAACATAGACAACCGAAGTTAAGTAGTACTGAGAGATATTAGAATTCCAGCCCTAGCCAGAAAGGGAAAACCTGCAGTCACAAAAAAGGCACTGAATTAGGAAACAGAACCATATATACAGTAATGTAAACACCAGACTAGGCCTAATAAAACCAAAATTCAAGCTGGGCATGGTGACACACACTGGTAATCCCAGAATTTGAGGGACAGAGATAGAAGGATCACAAGTTCGAAGCCAGCCTCAGCAACTTAGTGAGACTCAGCAACTTAGACCCTGTTTCAAAATAAAAAATAAAAATGGCTAGGGGTGTAGCTCGGAGGTAGACTGCTCCTGGTTTCAATCCCAAGTACCCCCCTAAAAAAACATCTAAGGGTTAAAAGAAATTGAATGTAAGAATCCTCTAAGAGAGGAGCTTGGAAAATCACTAGGTTTTCTTTAGATCTACACTAACTGGAATCTCTGTTCAAGATGCCAACCAGGAAACAAATAAACAAACAATCAATACTCTTCAGAAAAATCATCCAATGTATTATCCAAACATTCAAAATATAATCAAAATTTATTATACATCCAAGTAACTGAGAAAATATAACCTCGAACTAAAAAATCTTTATAGAAACTGACCCTAAGATAGTTCAGATACTGAATTTCATAGATAATGGCTTTAAAATAACTGATAAATAGAATATAATAATGCATACTAACATAACATTATGTAAAATATGATAACATATATTTAAAGAAAAATATGTTATTAATTTAGGGACCAGTTAGGGCACCTTAGTTGAGAAATAAAAGCTATAAAAAAGATCAGATTGGAAATTCTAGAGTTAAAAAATGCTAAAAAACTGAAATGAAAATAAAACTGGCTTGATTTTCTCAATAGCATATTAAAAATGGCAAAAACAAAGGGGACTGATGAATTCAAAGGAAGATTCATATAATTATGCAATTTTGATTATAAAAGTTTTCTAGTATGCTTTACACTGGTCCCACCTTATAGCTTTCATTATTTAGTGTTTTCTAGAAAATCTTACAGGTTTTATTTTTGTTGTTATTATTTGTTCTTAAAATTTGAATTTCTTTCTTTCTTTTTTTTTGTGGTACTAGGAATTGAATCCAGGAGCATTCCACCTCCAAGTTATACCACACCCAGCTTAATTTTTGTATTTTTCTTTTCTTTTCTTTTCTTTTTTTTTTGGTGTGTGTGTGTGTGGCACTGGGAATTGAACCCAGAGGCATTCTATCTCTGAACTACACCCCCCAGCCTGATTTTACTTCTTATTTGGAAACAGGGTCTCACTAAGTTGCGGAGGGCCTCACTAAATTGCCAAGGTTGGCATCGAACCTGCAATCCTCCTGTCTGAGCCTCCCAAGTACTGGGATTACAAGTATGCGCCACCACGCCTGGCATAATATTTGCATGTCTAAATCAAGGAGTATTGTTTTTCTGGAACTCCAAATTTGCTTGCTGGATTAAGAACTTTACCTATTTATACCATTGGTTCTCACCTGAAGAAAACTTTATATCAACAGTACCAAGTATACCTCCACTTATTCCCAACAACCCAGAAACAACAACATCCTGCCCTGAGTCTTCCCTAACCCATGAGGATGGATGTCTGTATGAAGCATCCTTCAGAGCAAAGCCAAAGAGACCCCCCCAGGTGCCTCATACATATTTGTGAGGAGAATACATCTATGTCTGCCCTTCCAAAGTCCTAACTCTCAGTGTAACTATATTTGGATATAGGGCTATTACAAAGTCATTAAGAATAAATGAGGTCAAGATTAAATGTGGGTCTTAATCCAACAGGATCAGTGAGTGGCCTCTGAAGACAAAAAAGAGACGGCACTGATGCTTCAAGCTTTCCCTCTCCAGGCACATGCTGGGAAAGGCCAGAGAGCACACAAGCCAGAGATCCCTCACCAGCTACCAAGTTGGTCGGCACCTTGACACTTCGAACTTCTCAGCCTCCAGAGCTGTGAGAAGAATTTTTGTAGTCTAAACCACCAGTCTATGGTATGGTATTTTATCAGGACAGCCCTAGATGACTAATGGACTGTCTTTGTTGGCTCAAACTATGCATCTGGCCACATCCTGAGCCAGGTAAGTGTGTGAGTAAGCATTCCCTCCCTTTCTCTCTCTCTCTCTCTCTCTCTCTCTCTCTCTCTCTCTCCCATTAGATTATGAACTTTGATTCATTAGCATCCTTTTCAGTATGTACTTTTTATTAATTGTAAAACTACATATTCACAGTAATGAATCAAATCTCTGAAACTGAATTTGTGAATCAATTTTTTTTCAATTTCGCTTTACATACTTTGTTTGGATTATATTTCCCACAATGAGCTTTTTTCCCACATTTGGAGACATTAATTAATTTTTAGGCACAAACAATTGTATAAAGCATATACTCCTCTGATCAACACTTCCTCACTATGATGAATTTTACTTACATTATGTAAAACATTTTAAAACCATTTTTAAATGACTCTAATAGTAGGATGTTTCTATGCTAAAGAATGTCCACTATTTCTAGCCCTTTGTTAACTCTTAATTATTTTCTCTCTTGTCATCTACAGCCAAATACTTCCTTAATTTTATAAGATCAGTTTTGATTCAATTCTTATAACTATGCTTATACATGCTTTTGTAAATTATCTATTGACAATAAATTTATTTAATTTTAATTTTATTTTACTTTAAAAAAAAGTAGTAAAAATTAAATGATGTGGGGCCAAGATGTATTTCAGCAAATAAACTAATTGTAGGAAAAAATGGGAGACATTCTAATGTAATTTTATTTAGGATTAGTTTTGTTATATTATTGATATATATATATATACACATACATATATATACATATACACATACATATACATATACACATATATACATATACACATATATATACACATACGTATATATACACATACACTTGGTTGGGGCGACTGGGGATTGATCTCAGGGGCAGTCTGCCATTGAGTTACACCTCCAGCCCTATTTTATTTTCTATTTTGAAACAGGGTGTAGCTAAATTACCACATAGTGTCCTTGAACCTGTGATCCTCCTGTCTCAGCCTCCCAAGTACAGGTACGCACCATCCCATTCAGCAGGATTTTAAATTTAAAATGTCATTTGAAACTTTGTTATTTTATCTTAGAAATAAATTATACTTTCAAAAGTTCTCCTGTCTAGCACTCTAGTCTTCAAGCTAAGACGTTATCATTAAAGCCTCTTTTCTAGCCGCTTAGTCTTCAAACTAAGACGTTATCATAAAAGCAACTTAAGTCAATTGATTTGCTCTATCTAGCAATTATTAAAAAGCCAAATTTTCTTTCTTTCACCATATCCTAAAACCATGCCTTCTAATTGTACTATCTTTGAATATGAAATTATATTCACATTCATTCTTAAAATCCAGTAGTTAAAGAAAAACAGCCCTTTATAAATATCACCTTATGCTTCTATCTAAACCAACTTGCTAAAACTGTTATTGGAATAAAATACAATGATAAAAAATAAGTTTATATTCTTTCCAAAAGTCTTAAATCTGTAAAGTTTATAAAAATCATAACTATATATATATGTGTGTGTATGTGTGCATACATGTATTTGTATTCAGACATGCAGAATCTCTCTCATACACACACGCATGCATGTATACACACACACATACACACACAAACACATGCTAAGCTTCAATGTATTTGATGTATTGGGAAATCAATACAATCAATTGATTGTATCAATTTAAAGTGGTAAATTTATTACCTTATCTAAGTGTTTTTTGTCCTAAAGATCACACAAATTGACACTATTTATGCTTGGTAGACTTGGTGTCTAAGGGCTACAATTAGTGACTCACACAGTCTTTATGTCTAGGTCATTAGTTCAAATTCAATTTAGGATGTTACCGCTTCAATTGTTACTGAATTTGAAAGTTATTCAATGCTCCATTTTAAGTCACACATTTATGGCTTTAATTTCATTTTAAGTTATGTTTTCACAAGGATGGTGCCTCATTTTACTCTGAATGATATTTCTCTCTTTCTAATATGAATAGCTAAATAGAAAATAAGAATGTAATCAATACAGTTATACTACAGCAATAAAAGTTTCCAATCCCTTTCTTTAAAAAACTCCTATGACATAAAATCAAGTTTTACTTTCTAGATGGGAAGCAGGAGTTTGAGCACAGAGGAGGAGGGCTAGTTGTTAGTTCTTTCTAAGTAAAAGAGACTTTGAAACTATGTTCATTCGCGGTTTTTGGAAACTCTAAGTACACGTAAAGAAACTTAAGTACAGATGAAGACACTCGGTGAGAGATTACAAATCGTGGCTGAGTTGAACAATTCTCCATGCTGTCATAGGTCATAGCTTTTGTACCTTTGAAAAAAGCAGAGATTGTAGATAGTATTGTTTTTTCTTTTGCATAAAGAGAATGGCTTTGGAGTGAAAAGGAGGGCAGGACTCCATGTGCAAGGTGAAGGGCAGTGAAGAATGACACACGATGGAGAAAGTGGAAAATGGCCAACAGTGTATTTCAGAAAATTGGACCCCACGGCACATTTATCATATGCAATAAATCGATGTTCACTAGGTGGCCACAGTCTTCACGTAGGGGTGAGGGATCCAATGGATCAAAGATGCCACAAAAACATAGAAATTCACACATATTCCCAACTTAGCAATAGTATAAATAATTTCTCTTCCATTTTCTAATATAAATTTATATCAGTTTGTTGGGAAAGAAAGAGAACTACTTAATTTTTTATGATAAACATGCATACATTAAAAGTTAATTCTATGGAAAATATATATGTATACTAAAATGATTTTTACCAAACCTGAACTATCATTTATAGTTAAAAGCTCAGTACTTCTAACGATAATAGAACAAGAATGAGATACTGATTCAGTGTCTGGATTTGTGAACAAAGAAGAAGCTATTATGTTTTTCTCATTTTGACTTCCTAGGCTATCTGGTAAACTTGGTTTATGTTTGTAAACTATATCCAGGCTAGATGTTTATGTGAAATTGGAATTTAGCAGACCTTAAACTTCTATGGGTTTTATTTATGTGATTTTTCCTATATATTATAGAAACTTGTTACTTAATTTTGCTTCTTTTTAAAATTAACTTCCTGTTTGCATACTGGTGGGGAAAATTATCCTAGTAGGTGTTTGGACAGCTTGAGATCTGTTGACCTGGGAACCATTTTTCTATGATCTAAGCAGTTGGCTTAGAGTTTAAACATTTCAGTAGGTTGTTAGCTAACATCCTTTCTAGGTCTCCAAATTTTTCTCCCTATTTCTTTTCCAGCAGGTTATATAACACAGATTTTAAAGGTCTATTTGTTTTTAAATTCAATGATTTTTTTAAATGGCATTCTCAATTTTCATTGGCATTCCACTCTAAACCACAATTAAAAAGCAATGTCATAATTTTTAGTGCCAATGAAAGTCTTTTTTTTTTTTTTTGGTGCTGGGGATTGAACCCAGGGATATTCTATCTCTGAGCTACACCCCCAGCCCTTTTTATTTGAAACAGGGTCTCATTTAGTTGCTGAAGCTGGCCTCCAAACTGCGATCCTCCTATCTCAGGCTCCCAAGTACTGGAATAACAGAGGTGTAACACTGTGGCCGGTGTGCCAATGGAAGTCTTAATTCTCTAAATTACAAGTAAAATGTATCAACTTCTGCTGAGAAAGTAATTAGTTTTAAAGAAAAATAAGTACAGTAAGTGCAAGTGAAAAGGTTAATTGAAGACTTTTAATGTATGGATTCAAACTATCATCTTTCCTTCACAGTGTAAGAATTGATAATGAAAATGTGTCTCTTTATTCTATTTAGAGTCATTATTTAAAGAATATACATGTAAAGACATAAATATATACTTAACGTGTGATAGTTTACAACAATTACAATAATTATAAGTAAAGCAATGCCATAAAATAGAAGAAAACATTCTCTAACACAGTGAGAAAATTATATTCAAAGCCTGGCCCATAGGTTGGAACCAGAAGTTTCCAGATATATGCCCACATTTGCATGAAAATAAATATTTTACATTCCTGTGATAGCTCGGTACATACTTTAAAATGGATGGTAGCTCTGGCTCTGAAAGAAACAGAAAACAAACAAACAAACAAAAAGATGGTCTGCTAAATTATGTGAAGTCAAGTAGCTTGGAGAATAGAAAGCAGGTCTTTACTGAGGACACATCCAGCTAATCTGTGTTCTCCCTGAAGATCTGCTAGTCCAGGGGCCCACTGGGACACTGGAACAAATTCATGCAGCTGGTCTGAAGTCAGACTTATGCCAACCCTGTCTTCTCTTACATCCCACTTTCACTGTTGGAATCGTGGCATGTTTTGATCAAAGCTAGGCGCAAAATCCTTTGGGCAGAAGTGACTCTATTTGTCTTGTGAGCTCAAAATCCTTTCTCACTTTCAGCACTGCTTTTCTACTAGCGATATAACTATTTTGGAAATGTTTATTACCTTTTAATTAAAATTAAAGTACTGAAGAGAAAGAAAGATCATTATTTTGCTCAAGTCTCCTAGACTCAGCCTATTGTGCAAGCATTCATTTTCACTTCACAGGGGGATCAGTGCATGAGCTTGAACAGGGATTGGCAAACTTCTCCTGCAATGGACCGGACAGTACATGTTTTAGGCATGTGGGCCCTACGGTCTCTATCACAGCTATTCAGCTCTGCTGCTATAGGGCAAAGGCAGCCAAAGACTGTGCATAAACAAAGTAATGTGTCTGTGTTCCAATAAAACTGGATCTAGAGACAACTAAAATTGGAATTTTTTACATATCACAAAATTGTTGAGGGCTGAGACCCATCTTAGAAACACACTGAGATTATCATCTTGGACCAGCCCAGTTTGGATACATGGTATCTGGCTGGGTGGGATCTGTCCACAAACGGACACATTCCAAGGGACCTGGTGTAATCTTCAAGGTGCGGTCTTTGATGTCGTCTCCACCCAGTAATGGTTAATCCCTCCTTCCCCTAAATTTATCATATGTTTGCCTCGCTGACCTTCTTTACTGTAACCTGAGATAATTACTGATTTCTGTTTGATTAACTTTTAAAGTTCCTATAAAAATAAGGCCCTGGCTATAGAGCTCCGGGAGAACTTGCCATCTCTATCTCCTCCCCGACCCCCCGATTATTAAATGTAACTATTTTTGCAAATTACTATATCAGACTTCGTGTTGATTCGTGCAAGAAGACCATTGTTAGGAAGCTGCTTGATGCAGTGACCGTCTGTGGCTGGATCCACAGACTTTAGGAAGCTGTCTGGGCAGCGACCGTCTGTGGCTGGGGACCATAGACAGTTTTGTCAGGAAGCTGCAGTGACCTTCCGTGGCAGGAACCACGGAGTAGATTGTCCGCCAGAGCTACCGCGGAGTTACCGCAATACAAAATATCATCCTTTTGTTTACTACTTAAAAACATACAAATGATTCTTTTGTATTGTGGACAATACAAAAACAGGTAGCAAGCTGAATTAGACCCAGGGGCTGAGTTTTCCACCAATGAGTAACACCATAGAGTTACAGAAAGAAAAAGTAACAAAAAATATTTCTTACACATTTTTACTCTTTTTCTTAGGTATTTAGTTACATTTGGATTTGTTTTTACTAATTAACTCCTAAAACTGTGTCATAATTCTAGATGAAATTTTAGTGCAAGAGAATCCCAACTCACTGAGACAGTTCATGTTGCAATATAAAAATGTAAAACTGCCCTGGAAGAGTCAAGTTCTATTACGCTAACCCATTATATTAAATGAAGGTCACTATCATGTTTACACATTTTGACATAGAATAGAATGCTATTTGTCCCCTTTGTTTTAAATATGAAATCAAGATGTTTACTAAGATTACCCTGAATTTAGGAAAAACCTGGACCCATAGCTATCAACGATGGCATAATTATACTGGGTTGAATATTTCAGTATGTGGACAACATTCTCACTGGTGGAGATTCTCCACTGAACCTTTCAGACTGTCTTTCACCTCCGTATTACTTGCCACTCTGCAGTGACATTTGCTATTCTTCTTCTTATATTAGATTCTGGAAACAGAATTGAAAGTATTAGAAATTAGAGCCCTTGCTGGAAGCAAAGGGAGGAGACAGTGTTAAGCTAACAAAGCCAGGAAGCTGTTTCTGTGAGCCTGACATTAGCTGCATAAATCAAATATAAGTTCCTACAAACAGTATTCTTGCTCTAAGTGTTTCTAGTAATAGAACTCTTTCCATCCAAACCCTCCTTAAGAGAGAGATTGGGGGAGAGATCAGTCAAGTAATTTAAAAAGTTGTCAGCAGTTTTTAATACTTTTAACTTCCTTGCAAACTGAAGGCAAGGTGCACCACTACCTATCAAGGCCTAGATAAATACACATTCCCTCTGGTGCTCCTTCTAGTCACTCAATGCTTAGCAGGCATTACAAGCCCAACAAGGATGCTTTCTTTTTGGTGGAGGGATGGAACCCAGGGCCTCATACATGTTAGGCAAGGGCTCTCTCACTGAGCTATACCTGCAGCTCCCATGGAATGCTCTTAAATGAACAATTTCTATATTAGTTGTTATATACAAATTCTATATTAGTTGTTAGTAACTAATAGGAACACATACATATCTATGGGGAACAATGAAAATGAACACATGGGGTATCTTGTTCCAAAAGCAGACAAAAGTGCCATTAAAGGGTCTTAAATGTAAAACTTCTTTCCTTTCTTTCACTTTCTCCCTCCCTCTCTCATACTGTTTTTCATTTACCATTTTATGTTGTGCTCCCTATGAAATGGGACATCAAGGGGCAAGCGGAACCCTCGCAGATTCCCAAGGATCCATCCCACTAGTCACACTGGCTGCAGGACTGACGCATTGCGCCTCCAGTAGGGCAAATAATTAATCTTCTTTCCTATGAGTCTGCTCCCAATCAGTAGCAGAAAAGCATTTGTTTCTTATGGGATGGCAACTTCCACACTGGGATGAACCCTGGTCCTGGCTGAGGGTGCACATACAACCTGCAGTGGGCTGACATCCAGGGATCTACTGCCAAGCCCACTCTAAAAGCCAGAGTGCTCTTGGTTGATGCCAACACTCCTCACTTTTGCACCCAGACCCCCACAGTAGGTAGAAGACTACTCTGGAATGCTGGTTGCCTGTCTAAGAATCTGACCCAGGGAGCTGGGTCGGTTGCAGAGGCATAGAGATTCCCAGTGCTTTCTCTGTTGTCCCACTTGACTCCAATTACAAAACAAATTCAAAGATGAAATAACTAAGAATTTCAAGATAGTGACCCTGAGCACTGGGCCCTTCTGAGAATGGGGATCTCTCCACTGCATTTGCTGTGCACCCAGGAATTTGGCCCTAGAGGTTAGTATGGATTGAAAGCCTACCTCCCAGCAAACTAGGCTGATCAATCCATACTACTCCTAATTCTCAAAAGAGCTTTATCATGTTTATTTTTCTAACCATTTACCATTAATGGCATCTGTCTCAGTCAGCATTCTCACTGCTATACTCCAAGACAACTGACCCCACAACTTAGAGGAGGGGGCTTATTTGCTCATGGTTTTCCTTGGAGATTTTTTGGTTCAGTCCATGTGAGGCCGGGGACTGTGGATCTCAGGGCATGGCGGCAGGAAGTGGAGAGAGGGAGAGCACAAAGCTTCACTCTCACATCATGGAGGCCAGAAGCAGAGAGAGAGGGAGCGAGGGAAGGAGGGGCCACATGTAATGCCCCAGGCCTCATCCCCAGGGACCCACCGTCTCAGCAGCCAAGCTCTACTTCCAACATGGCTACCTTGTTTCCATGAGGGAGTGGAGGCCATTCTAAATCCAAATCATGACGGCACCTATATTGTGCGGAGAGGAAACCAAGTCACAAATACATTAAGTAATGTCCCCAAAGTCACAGGATTGTATGTGGTGATGGCAGGATTGTACTACAGGCAATTTCACCCCAGGTTCCTCAGTTAAACCAATTTGGTTTCTCATAAAGTATAATTGCCTTAATATCCACCTGTGATTTTATACTTGGCTTTACTTATCTGGTGACTTTCCTCTTCCATGGAATTGTCCTTTGTATCACCCTTTCAATCCTCCTTAAAAGAAAGATATGTCCTACAGAAAGCAGAATGAAAATCATTCTTATTTGCATTGCCAGCCCTTCTCAAAAGTTCTGAGTTTAATACCCACTTCACCCCAACCTTATTTTACTCTCCCAGTCATTTTGAAAATTAGCCACAAGCCAAATGTGGTGCCGCACAACTGTAATCTCAGGACTTGGGAGGCTGAGACAGGGGGATTGCAGGTTTGAGGCCAGCCTCAGAAACTTAGTGAGACCCTGCTTCAAAATAAAAAATAAAATA
Source organism: Glis glis (assembly GCA_004027185.1). Taxonomy (NCBI): domain Eukaryota; kingdom Metazoa; phylum Chordata; class Mammalia; order Rodentia; family Gliridae; genus Glis; species Glis glis. The sequence goes on from PVJS01019619.1 coordinate 30,595, forward strand.
GGGCTAGGGGTATAGCTCAGAGGTAGAATGACCCTGGGTTCAATCTCCAATACCAAACAAACAAAAAAAGTTAGCCATCGTGTAAAATGTAAGAGTATAATCCCTTCATCTATACTTCGATATCCTTACAAATTGCCTAAATTAGGATAATACTTAAAATGATAGAGAAAAGTTCATGTTTAAATTGTTGAGTTTTTTACTTTGTTTTGTTTAATGATGCTGGGGGAAATATAGTCTTTTATAATGACTCAGATAATCCCTTCTATTCCTATAAAATAGAAGACTCTCAGTGAGAATGAAAACATATTTGACTTTCGAGGAGAACTTTTAAACAATCTACACGAAAAAGAAATGGAAGTCAAAATTAAGACATTTTAATTTTTTGGAATATTTATCTTTTTATATGATTTACAATTTAGAAACAGGGCAAAGATGCTTTAGGGATGTGTAGTATTCAGAGGATCACCTGCCTTGAAATCTGACAGGCTAATTTTTGATTCCGATGCTGAAACTTTCCAGCATAGTGGTCTGAGTCTTTTTAAATAAAATATCTGAAACTTAATCTGACTATGTGGAAAAGAGGGGGAATGTATCCATGTAAAGCACCTGACATACAGAAGTATTTTTTCTGTAGAGTATATTATTATAAATCATGAGAGAACTGGATTTAAGAAAGATGAAAATCCTATAAAGACACAAAAAATGTGCAATCGTAGAATCTAAGTTTTGTGTGATTAAGGAATTTGGCTGAGAAGAATATATAGAGATAACAAACTGATTCAAATATGACAAGATCCCTGAATATATGGCAAGAAGTGCATCAGAATAGTTGTCCTTTGGAAATCAACTTTGGGCCAGGTACTGGTAGGGGATTTTATATATGTTCTTTCAGGTATTCCTCAAGATAAAACTGAATCCATAGTGAGTGAATAGAGTGAGCAGCGATCACATGACAATCCTATGTACCCTCTTAGGCTCTTTGTGTGTGTGTTTGTTGGGGTGGGTACTGGGACTGAATCCAGGGACACCCTAACACTGAGCTACACCCCAAGCCCTTTCTACTTTATGCTTTTGAAACATGGTCTCACTAAATTGCCGAGGCTGGCCTTGAAACTGCAATCCTCCTCACACAGCCTCCCAAGTACTAGAATTGCCGGTATGTGCCAACACGCGCAGCAGTAATGCAATTTGATGTGCAACTATTAACATAGAATAATAGGAAGTGCATTGCAGAAGAGTTACATGTGTAAAAAAAAACCTTTATTTTGAGGAAAGTGATAATTATTGTAGTAAAGTCTGAGCTAATCAAGAACAATATACATTTCACCATAATTTCCTTTATGGGACAAAGTTAGTCTAAGATTAAACTTTTTTTTGTAATAGGGACTGAACCCAGAGGCCTTGTACCTCTGAGCTACAACCCCAGCCCTTTTTAATTATTTATTTTGAAACATAATCTCATTAGGTTGCCAAGGGTCTCGTTAAATTGCTGAGGCTGGTCTTGAACCTGCAATCTTCCTGTCTTTGCCTCCCAAGTACTGGGATTACAACATGTGCCACCTTGCCTGGCACATTCAAATCTCTTGAATGGCGCTTTTCTTTGAAATAACAAGAGAGTATTTGCAGAATGTAATTTTCTTGCAGCCCACTTCATTATATATATCTTTTTTTATAACAAAGCCTGTGAAAGAAAAGTGGTAGAAAAATCAATATATTCCTTGAATAATGGATATTTTTTAAGAATTTCCATCTATTCAAAGGGCCATCTTTCAGAACACTATGCTTCAAGTATTATTTTATTAACTTATAACCATTTTCTTCTAGAATTTCTCTCACCTTCCTCCTTTTTTATGCTATTGGCAATATTTCAAGGGAATTGTCTATTTTTAAGCATTCTGTTTTAATTTTGAAATTATGGAGAATGTGACAAAATAAGAAAATTGAATTAGTGATGAAACTGCATGTTTATTATGCAGGATCATTTTAATATTCATATTAGAATTTTGTTAAGTGATTGTTTTTCATCAATATGTTCTGCCTATTTCCTGTGCATCGTGAATATTATGAAGCATTGCAAGAACACGCCTTGAACTTCCTTAAACTTTGCTTGACATTTGAAAGTGATGACAAATTATATCTTTGATTGTTTAGTTTTTTTAACCAGTTTGAATCTAATAGAGGGTATATGGATATATTTTTAATTTTTTATCATCCACTGTGGTTTATATTGTTCTTCATGATAATGAAATTCTGTAATTCAACTATTGCTTCCCCAAATATAATGTACGCTCAGATCAACCCAGATCAATTACAAAGAATATTAGCCTTAACATTATTCCAAAGTAATATTTCTTTGGGGTTTAAAATCAAAGTTTTATGTCTTCATAAGACACAAACCAACTGATTTTGATTTTGTTGCCTCATCTATATATGTCTTCTGCACTCAAGGAGGGCTCAGGATGGAAAGGACAAGTTTTTATGACAGTTTCTGGAAGAAAAAAGTATGATTTTATATCTAGACTTTTTCCCCATCATAAGACAGACCTTGAGACTTGTAGTAGACAGGCCTGTTCCCTCCAGAGAAATTAAAATATCAGGAATATATAACATAACTCTGTGTGTGTGTGTGTGAGCGCACAATCTTGCACATCTAGTAATAGAGTATGGTATCAGAAAAAGACATCTGGTCTCAGTCATAAACTTTCTCCTTAGTTGACAAATATTTCAAGAATACTCCGGAGGATTCTGAGCTTATTCCATAGAGTTGCTGGCAGAGTTCTTCTAACAAAGACACAAGCAGATATAGGAAAGAGCAAAGGAAAACAGAGATACTTCAGTCTGAAACATTATGAAGTGCTATAGATATGTACTTTTATTTTAAAAACTATATTAGTAAGCCGGGTGTGGTGGCGCATGCTTGTAATCCCAGTACTTGGGAGGCTGAGACCGGAGGATATGGGTTCGCAACCAGCCTCAGCTTTCTCTCTCTCTCTCTCTCTCTCTCTCTCTCTCTCTCTCTCTC
>PVJS01019620.1:0-33511 GCA_004027185.1 Glis glis
GGCCCTATTTTTTTTTATATACTTTATTTTGAAACCGGGTCTCACGAAGTTGCGAAGGGCCTCACTAGGTAGAGAGAGAGAGAGACAGGGAGAGACAGAGAGAGAGAGAGAGAGCTGAGGCTGGCCGCGAACCCGGATCCTCCGGTCTCCTCCACCCAAAGTACTGGGATTACAAGCGTGCGCCACCACGCCTGGCCCTGTCTCTCTTTAAACATACCATGGAGCCTGTCTGGCTTTCCAGCATGCCCTAAGTTAATGGCTGATCTCAGCCTAATACTTTTTCTTCAAGGCTTCTAAAGCAATTATCAAATAGCAGCCAACTTCACAGTGCATGTCAGTACATGAAGACACCTTTGCCTCATATCAGTCAAGTCCAAAGCTGCTATATAACTCTTCCCTTTTCACCTGTACATCATCTCAATTCAGTACGAGCAAGAGTCTTAGAAACTCTAAAAGCACCGCCTGCCAAAAGGCTTCACCCTCTACTAACATGGAGGGTGGCCATCTGACCAGAGAGTGGATGATCCACTTCCAGAACCCCATCCTAAGTGTCTGCCTTCTAGGGCCATCCCTGGTTTTAACAAGGAGCAGAGCCTGAAATTAGAACTTGGGTGCAAGTGGTTTATTTGAGAAGTGATCCTAGGGGCAGGAAGAAAAGAAAGAGTGGTCAATATGCTGGGTATGGTGGTACACGCCTGTAATCCCGGTACTTGGAATACTGAGACAGGAGGATTGCAGGTTTGAGGCCTGCCTCAGCAATTTAGCCAGACCCTCGGCAACTTAGCTAGACTATGTTTCAAAATATAAATAAATAAATAAGGCCTGGTTATATAACTCAGAGGTAGAATGCCCTGAAGTTCAATCCACAGTACTAAAACAAAGAATGGACAATGTGATGGTCCACAATTGAGGTTCATACTCTAGGCAACAGGCACTCACTTCCACCCTCATCTCTAAAGAGTGTGTGGGGAGCATCTGAAATGGTCTGTCTGAGGGAGAGGATGCTGGGTCATTTATCCCCTCCTTGAGGATTACCCCCGTGAGCATAAGACCCCACACTTCTGGTTTGAACTTGCACACATGTCACACAGGCTCCCATGGCCTTCGAGGTGGCCCAGAGAGAAAAGAAGAAAAAGCACAGAATGTGCATCTGGAGGATGGTGCCAGAGAAAGGCTGACCTCACTCAGAACTGTCCACTGCAGCTATGGTACTGAGAAATGGACCAGCTGTATGAGCTCAGGCAAGAACTTACCTGAGCCTGTCTCCTTCTCTATCAATGAGGCAAATGTCCTGTGCCTCACAGAGTCGTTGGAGGATTTGATTTGTCCTTGAGAGAAAAGTACCAAGTGTCCTGTCCATTATCAACTTCAGTGGAGAGGCCACATAGGAAGGCCAACACCAGCACACCCTTCGTCATCACATCTTGACGTTTTGTATGTTCGGTGCTTACATCGAGACCAGTGGGCCGTTCCGAGTTAAGTGGAGTAAGAGAAGTGAAGTAAAAGTTTAAGAAAGAGCAAGTGAAGAGTAATGGGCGATTTTTCCAGATAGATTCAGTTGTTCTCGCTCTACTTGTTGAAAATTGTATTTTCCACGTTGAATTACCCTAGCACCTTGGCTTAGAAATCAGTTTGCATTTTAAGTGCAGGTCTACATCTGAATTCTCTGTTCAGTTTCACTCATCTGTATACATCTGATGTCAATACCACACTTGACCTATAGTTGTTAATACTTATAGCTTTATAATAAACATTGGAATCAAGCTTCTAACCATATCTTGGGTTTTTTTAATAGACTTTATGACTAGTTCTAGATTAACAGAAGACTTGAGAAGATAGTACAAAGTTATTATGTGTACCCCACACCCAATGTCCACTATTATTAACTTCTTACATTAGCATGGTACATTTGTAATAATTAATGAACCAGTAGTAGCACACCATTATTAACTAAAGTCCCACAGTTTGTTCAGATTTCCTTAGTTTTTACCTGATATCCCTTTTATGTTTCAGGATCCCATCTAGAAAACCACAATATTTCTCATTGGCATGTCTTCTTAGGCTCCTCTTGGCTGTGACTGTGTTATCCTTGTTTTCTGTTTTGTTTTGTTTGTAGTGCTGGAAATTGAACCCAGGAGCATTCTACCTCCAAACTACACCCATAGCCCTATTTCATTTTTTATTTTGAAACAGGGACTCACTAACTTATGGAGGGCCTCGCTAAGCTGCTGAGGCTGGCCTCGAACCTGTGATCTTCCTGACTCAGTCTCCCAAGTACTGGGATTACAGACATTTTCCACCACACCTGGCTTCTCCTTGTTTTTGATGACCTTGACAGTTTTGAAAATTACTGGCCAGGTATTTCATAGGATGTCCCTCTATTGCATATTTTCTGTTTTTCTCACAATTGGACTAGGGTTATGGGTTTAGAAAAAGAAGACCAGAGGTAAAATACCATTTTCATCACATCATGTTTCATCACCATACTCTCCATCACTATCTATCACTGTTGACATTGACTTGGGTCACCTGGCTGAAGGACCGCTTGCCAGGTCACTGTAAAGTCACTCTTTTCCCCTTCATATGCTGCACTCTCTGGAAGGAAGACTCTATACCCAACCCACCCTTCAGGAGTAGAGAATTAGACTCTCTCTCCTTGAAGGCAGAGAATCTACATAATTATTTAGAATTCTTCTGCATATGATATTTGTCTATTCTCTCCCATTTATTTATTTAACTCAATCATTTATTTAAATCAGTATGAAATCATGATTGCTTACTTTGTACTCAAGTTATAATCCAGCACAATTTGCAGTTCAAATTGTTTAAGCTTTAGCCTTTGAAAGCTCTTTCAGCCAGGAGTGGTGACGCAAGACTGTAATCCCAGTACTTGGGAGGCTGAGACAGGAGGATCACAGTTGCCTCAGCAACTTAGCAAGGCCCTCTGCAACTTAATGAGACCCTGTTTCAAAATAAAAATAAATAAATAAAATGGGGTTGGGGTGTAGCTCAGAGAAAGAATACCCCTGAGTTCAATCCCACTACCACAAAAAAAAGCTTTGACATTTACCCATAAATGTTTTTTTAATCTGTTTTTTCTTTACTTTCTGGCACTACAGGATGACCCAGGATCATCCTGTGTATTTCCTGTCCCAAACCTAAAATTGGTAATTTCTCCACAGGCCTCTGATTTGTGTCATTGGAGAATAGTATATAAACTAATATCTGGGCAATAGGTGTACTGGTCACTACTTTGTCTATTTTTTAATTGTTTTGCTATTTAAGGCTCTTGTTTTTCTATATGAATTTTAGAATCAGATTGTCAGTTCCTTCAAATGAACCTGCTAGGATTTTGACTGGGATTGAAGTGAATTTATACATCAGTTTGGAAGGAATTATTATCTTTATATTAAGTATGCCAATCCATGAATGTGGCATGTCTCTTGATTTATTTTAGGTCAATTTTTACTTCCCTCAACAATATCTTGCATACTATTAAATATTGTGATAGTTGGTCTGGTTTGTCAACTTGACTCACCCCAGATCATGTGACTTTGGTTGTGTAACAGCAGATTGAACCGGAAGTCCTGCCCTAAATGTGGGCAGCAGGGTTCTGATAGGTGCAGGACTTGGATAAAAGGAGAAAGCCGTGTAGAGGGAGCCGCGACTCTTCCTGAAGAGAACGCATCTGCTCTCGTTTGAGATCGTCAGTCTGCAATTTTGCCGTTTCCTTGAGGAGCTTCTTGATCTTCTGCTCTCGTCTGTGATCCTCAGCCTCCAGCCTTCAAACTGAAGCTTCGCCGTCATTTCTCCGAGGAGTTTCCTTGTCTTCACATCTTGGACTGGACTGAATTGGTGGTTGCTTCGATCCTGGGGCTCCAGCTCTTGGACCGCCCGACCGGCTGCTGATTCCTCTGACTCTTCACGTGCAGTCGGAACTCGGGACTGCATTGTGAGCCGATCTAATAAGTCCTTTTTTTCCCCCTTCATTCTGTGAATTCTGTTGATCTGGTGAACCCTGACCAATACAAATATATTCCCAATCATTTTATTATTTAATGCTATTAAAATTGGAGAGATTTTTTATTTTTTCCATTTTTTCATTGTTAGTCTAAAAGGATCAAATTGCTTTTTTTTTTTTTTTTTTTTTTTGCGGTACCGGGGATTGAACCCAGGGGCGTTCTACCTCCAAGCTACACCCCCAGCCCTATTTTTTATCCTTTATTTTGAAACCGGGTCTCACGAACTTGCAGAGGGCCTCACTAAGCAGCTGAGGATGGCTGCGAACCTGGATCCTCCACTCTCCGCCTCCCAAGTACTGGGATTACAAGCGTGTGCCACCACACCCAGCTTTCAAATTGCTTTTCTGTATTGACTTTATCGTACAACTCTGATAAATTCAATCAAGGTTAGTAGTCTTTTTGTATATTCCTTAGGGTTTTCTACTTAATGATCAGTTGTTTGCAAATAAAAACTTTATTTCTCTAATCTTATGACTTTTATTTCATTTTATTGCCTTGTTGCACTGACTAGAAATTCCAGCACAATGTTGAATATAAATGCGAAGACCAGACATTCTTTGCCTTATTTTCAGAGGGGAAATATTATCTTTCAGCATTGAAGATAATGTTAGCTGTAGGTTTTTCATGAATACTCTCTACTGCATTGAGGAAGTTCTCATTCCTTGTTTACTGAGTTTTGGATTTTTGGTTTTAGATTTTTTTTTCTTTTTCTTTTTTTTTTTTTTTTTTTTTTTTTTTTTTTTTTTTTTTTTTTTTTTTTTTTGTATTGGGATTGAACCCAAGGGCATGCTACCTCTGAGCTACATCCCCAGCCCTTTTTATTTTTTATTTGGAAACAAGGTCTCTCTAAGTTGCTGAGGCTGACCTCAAACCTGCAATCCTCCTGTCTCAACTTATATGAGGATAAATTTTGCATGTACCTTTTGTATGTGCATCCAGCTCAGTTTGCTGAGTTTTTACCACGAATGTGTTTTGAATTGGGTCAAATGCTATCTGTCTATTGAGATGATCAGGTAAGTTTTCTCCTTTATTCTTTAATGGAATAAATTTCACTGATTAATTTTTCCGATGTTATGCTAACAGTGCATTCTTTATATAAACCTCATTTTGTCATAATATTTTATATTACTCTTTGTGTGAGTTGCTGGATTTAATTGACTATATTCATTCAGGATTTCTTAATTAAGGATTTTTATGTCCATGTTCAAGAGAAACATTGTCTGTAGTTTCCTTCTCATGCATGTTTTTGTCTATCTTTAGTGTCAGGGTAACACTAACCTCATAAAATTAATTGGGTGGTATTCCCTACTGCTTTATATTTTGAGATGGTGCATATACCCTTGACATTACTTCTTCTTCAAATATTTGCTGGAATTCACCAGTGAAGCCAACTGGGTCTGGAGTTTTCTTTCTGAGAAAATTTTAAAATTAGAAATAGAATTTTTATTTTTAATTGTGATAAAAAATGTAAAACTTACCATCTTAATCATGTTTAAGTGTACAGCTAAGTAGTGTGATGTATATTCATATTATTGTGCAGCAGATCACTAGAACTTTGTCATCTTGCAAAACTGGGACTCTATACACACTGAACATCATCTCCCCTTTACCCCTCCCACTAGCCCCTGACAACTACCATTCTACTTTTTGTTTCTATGAGTTTGACTACTTTCAACACCTCATATGAATGGAATCATATAGTATTTTTCTTTTTGTAACTGTCGATTTTACTTAACATCATGTCCTCAAGATTCACCCATGCTGTAGCATGTGACAGGATTTCCTTATTTTTTAAATCTGAGTACCATTCTATGTATATACTACATTTTCTTCATTCATCCATCCATCTATTGGATGTTTTGAATAATGTTGCCATGACTGTGGTGTTCAAATATCTATTAGAGATGCTGATTTCAATTTTTTGGTATATGTACCCAGAATTGGCATTGCTGAATCATATGGTAATTCTATTTTTAATTTCTTGAGGGACCTCCATAGTGTTTTCCAAAACAGCTGCACCATTTTATATTCCTGCAACAATGCACAAGGGTTCCAATTTATCTACATCCTCACCAACACTTACTTTTATACATATATAATGAAAATAGTATATATAGTGGCAATATATAGTGGCTATCCTAATAAATATGAGCTGAATATCTGATGTTGAACATCTTTTCATATGATTGTTGGATGTATGTGTATCTTCTTTCAAGAAGTGTCAATTAAAGTTTATTGCTCTTTTTCTCCTTGGTTCTGGGGTTTGAACCCAGGGCTTCATGAATTCTAATCATGCACTGTATGACTGAGCTATACCCCCAACCCCTGTTCATTTTCAATGGGGTTATTTGGTGGGGTTGTTGTTGTTGAATTGTATGAATTCTTTCTATACTCTGGGTATTAACACCTTGTCAGATATATGATTTGCAAACATTTCCTCCCATTCGGTATTTGCCTTTTCACTCAGTTTTCCTTTGATATACAAAGGATTGTTTTCAGGTGTTGTTTTGCTTTATTTTATTTTGGGGGGGGTTGTGTTTGTTTGGTTTTTTTTTTGTTTTTTTGTTTGTTTGGGTTGGTTGGGTTTTATTTATTATTTTTGTTTGATTGGTTGGTTGGTGTTTCAGTCAGCATTCTCACTGCTGTGACCCAAAATACCTGATGACCACAAATTAGAGTAAGGAAGATTTATTTGCTCACAGTTCTGGAGATTTCAGAGGTTACAGTCCATGTTAGGCCAGGTGAAACCTGCAGAGCTTAGGGCATGACAGCTGGAAGCAGAGAGAGCATGAGTGGAGGGACTCTGCTCTCATATCATAGAGGCTGGAGGAAGAAGAAGAAGAAGAAGAAGAAGAAGAAGAAGAAGAAGAAGAAGAAGAAGGAGAAGGAGAAGGAGAAGGAGGAGAGGAAGGAGGAGAAGAAGGAGAAGAAAGAGAGAGAGAGAGAGAGAGAGAGAGGAAGAGGAAGAGAAGAGGAGGGAATACATATAGTCTCCAAGACCACACCCCAGGGACCCCTCCTCAACACCTCCAACATGACTGCCTTGTCTATGACATTAAGTCTGGGGGACATTCTAAATCCAAACCATAACAGTTGGTTTTTGAGAGTCTCACTGTATTGCCAAGTCTGGCCTCAAACGAACCTCCTGCCTCAGCCTCACGAGTGCTGGGACTACAGTCACAGGCCACTGCGCCTGGCTCAGCGCATGGAGTTTTTGAGTTGGCTCTGATACCATTGGTCCATTTTTGCTTTTGTCATCCATGCTTTTTGAGGACATATCCAAGAAATAATTACCAAATCCAATGTCATGGAGCTTTTCCCCTACATTTTCTTCAGAAATATAATTTTACATCTTAAGTTTAGGTCTTTAATCCACTTTGAGTTAATTTTTGTATATGATATAAAGTAAGGGTTCAACTTCCTTCATTTTCATGTAAATATCAAGTTTCCCCAAGACCATTTGTTGAAGAGACTGCCCTTTACCCATTGAGTGCTCTTGGCAGCCTTGTTAAAGAGCATCTGACCACAAGGGTTTATTTCAGGTCTCCCCATTCTGTCCACTATATGTCCATCTTTATGTTAGTACTGCACTATTTTGATTGTTGTAGCATTGTAATATGTATGAAATTTAAAAATCATGCACTGTGAGGCCTCCAACTTTATTCTTCCTTTTAAAGATTGTTTTGGTTATTTGTAGCCCCTTGAAATTCCATATGGAATTTTACAAATATACTTTTCTAATTGACACAAGACTATTCTTTTTTTTCCATAGATAAGTTTTTTTAATTTGTGTCTTTCAAGAAATCTTTCCATTTGGCTTGCCAATTTTATTAAGGAAGTCATTTATAAATATTCTCTTTTTAATGTCTATAGGATTCTTTAGCAATGTCCTCTTTTATTTGTCAAATTTGAATCTTCTGTCTATTCTTCTTGACCATCTAACTAAATTTTACCAATTTTATGGGTTTCTATTATGAATCAGCTTTTGTTTCAGTGAATTTTTTCCTATTATTTACCTATTTCATGTTTAGTGATGTCTTTTACCTTTATAGTTCTCTCCTACTTACCTTGGGTTTAATTCCCTTTCTTTCTTCAAGATAAAAACTTACATTATGGACTATAGATCTTTCTTTTCTATTGATATAAGCATTTAAGAGCTTACATTTCCTTCTAAGCAAGCATAATTCAAGAATACTGTCAACAATGATGGAAATGCTTATTTTGTGCTACCTAATATAGTAGCCATTACCCCCATGTGGTTATTAAGCACTTGAATCTCACTAAAAAAACTGAATTTTTAATTTAGCTTTAAATTTAAATAACTACAGATCACTAGTGGCTACTGTACTTGACAATACAATGCCACACATTTTTCTGTTTTATTTTTTAATTTGGTTCCAACTGTTTTCTAAATACTCTTATATACTGTTGAATTTCTTAATATTTGGGGATTTCCAAGGTATCTTCTGAATAATGATTTTTAATAGCTATCACAAAAACTGTTCTATAATTTTATCTTCTGAAATATATTGAGCCTTCTATGGCACAACATATGGTCTACCTGGTGAATACACCATACCTGCGCACTTGGAAAGAATGTGTAGTCTGAGTCATTAGGTATAGTGAGTTAGGCCATGGTGGCTGGTACTGCTAATCATAGTTCTATGCCTGTGTTGATGTTTTTCTACTTGTTCTATCAACTGCTTAAAGAATATTGAAATTTCCAACTATGACTATGGAAAAATGTCTATTCCTGTTTAATTTTTTCTAAATCATTATTGAATATACAGACCATAAAGTCAATAACATTCAGTATGTTTACAGAACTGAAAAGCATCTCACAGCTTGCAACCTTTACTGCCTGGCTTCTTTCAGTTAGCATAAATTTTTCATCCATATTGCTGTGCTTATCAACACTCCATTCCTTTGAATTGCCAAATAGTATTTCAGTGTGTGGCTATACATCTTGTTTGTACTGTCATCAGCTGACAGACATTCGGCTGTTGCCTCTTTTTAGTAGGATGAATAATGCTGCTATGAACATTGACATACTCACTTTTTGTGTGTGGACATGTTTGTCTTCCTGTTATGTTTATACCTAAGAATGAGATCGGTAGACCATGTAGTAACTCTGCTTAATGTTTTGAAGAACTGCTGAAATATTTTCCAAAATAGCTGCACCATTTTATATTTCCACCAGCAATGAACCAAAGGTTCCAAATTCTGCATGTCCTTGCCAACACTTGTTATTACTTGTCTTTTTTGTTTATTATAAGCCATTCTAGTGGATGTATAGTAGTACCTCATTGTGATTTTGATTTGCAAATATCTAATGAATTACAATGTTGAGCATCTTTTCATGAGTTTATTGCCCATTTGGAATCTTTATTCAAACCATTTGACCATTTTTAGTTGGATTATGGGTCTTTTTCTCATTGAGTTATAAGAATTTCTTATACATTTTACATGATTGGCAAGTATATTCTTCCAGTCCATGGGCTGTCTTTATATTCTTGATAGTATCATTTGAAACAGAAGTTTGTTGTTGTTGTTGTTGTTTTTGCGGTGCTGGGGATTGAACCCAGGGGCATTCTACCTCTGAGCTACACCCCCAGCCCTATTTTTTATTCTTTATTTTAAAACAGGGTCTCACTAAGTTGCAGAAGGCCTCACTAAGTAGCTGAGGCTGGCTGCGAACCGGATCCTCAGGTCTCAGCCTCCCACGTACTGGGATTACAAGCATTCGCCACCACACCTGGCTAGAAAAGGTTTTAATTATGATAAAGTTTACTATATCAGGTTTTTTTCTTTTATCACTGTGATTTTGGTGTTATATCTAAAAAGTTAATTTTTATCCCAAAGTCAGGAATATTTAGTTTTATGTTTTATCTAAGGTCTATGATCAATTTTGAGTGAATTTTTCTCTATAGTGTGAGGTAGAGGTCTAAATTCATCCTTTTTCATATGGACATCATGTCTAAGCACCATTTTCTGCAAAGCCCATTCTTTCCCCCTTTGAATTGCCTTCACACCTTGTCAACAATAAATTGATCATAAATGTGAGGGTTTACTTCTAAAACCATATTCTATTCAGTTAATTGATATGTCCATCCTTAGGCCAATATCATGCTGCCTTGCTTTGTAGGTTTTCACAGCAGTCAGTGTATGTTCTTCAACCATGTCCATTTTTTAGATTGTTTTGGCTATTCTTTATCCTTCACATTTCCATAGGAAGTTTAGGGTTAGCTTTTCAATTTCTATAAAAAATGCTAGCTGGAGTTTTATAGTGTTTGTGTTAAATCTGTTGATCAATTTGGGACGTATGGCCATGTTAATAATATGTCTTCTCATCCATGAACATGAGATTTATTTCCATTCCACTAGATCCTCTTTAGTTTCTTTCAATGATGTTTTGTAGTTTTAAGTATACAAGTCTTGCATTTCTTTTGTTAAATTTACTTTTAAATCCCTTTGATGCTATTATAAATGGTATTATAGTTTCCTAATTTCACTTTCAGATTGTACTTGATTTGGAATTCCTGTTGATTCGTGTGTGTGTGTGTGTGTGTGTGTGTGTGTGTGTGTGTGTGTGGTGTGTGTTTGCAGTACTGGGGATTGAACCCAGAGGCATTCTACCTCAAAGCTGCACCCCTAGCCCTATTTTTTATTCTTTATTTTGAAACAGGGTCTCACTAAGTTGTGGAGGGCCTCAGTAGCTGAGGCTGGCTGCAAATCTGTGATCCTCCTGTCTCAGCCTCCCAAGCACTGGTATTACAAGCGTGTGCCACCACGCCCGGCTGATTCTTGTATATTGATTTTGTATGCTGAACCTTTGCTTAACTCATTTACTACTGCTAGTAGTTGGTTAGTAGATACCTTAGGATTTTCAATATTGAAGATTGTGTTATCTATGAAAATGGTAATTGTCCTTCTTTCTTTCCAATCTGGATGCCTTTTATTTCCTTTTCTTGCCTAGCTGTCCTCTGCTAGCACCTCCAATTCAATGTTAGTGCAAAGTGGAAAGAACACTTTTGTCTTGTACTTGCAGTTGTGGGAAAGTGTTCAGTTAATCACCATTAATTATGGTTTGCCAGGCACAGTAGTGCATGCCTGTAATCCCAGTATTTGGGAAGCTGAGACAGGAGGATCACCGGTTCAAGGATAGCCTCAGCAACTTGGTGAGGTCCTCGGCAATTTAGCAAGACCCTCTTTCAAGATAAAAAATAAAAAGAGTCAGGGGTATAGCTCAGAAGTAGTAGAATATCCCTGAGTTCAATTCCCAGTACCAAAAAGAATAAAGTAAAATAAAATAAAAAGGGCTGGAGATGTAGCTCAGAGGTAGAATACCCCTGGGTCCAATCCCCAGGACACCAAAAAAAATTATCATGTTTTTCACAGATGCCTTTCATCAGTTTTCATGTGTGGGTTCCAGAGCCAACCAGAGCTGTGGGCAGACAGGACTTGGGGGCCCCCTCTAGCATTATCCTTCAGGATCTCCCCCCCACACCCTTGAGAGCTAAGGTTACCCTGGCCAACAGCCCTCTGGTTTCCTATGCCAGAAAATCTGCAGTTTTTCCCCTGGTTTCGCTGCCGCCCAGCACCATATTGACTGCAGCTCCCCTGAAGCTAAAGAGAAAGCACAAGGAGGTCGCCCCCAAGAGTCTTCCTCCTCTGAGGGCAGACTCCCACCAGAACCGTGCACACTGCTCACCGCCCAGGCTCCAGGAATGGCATCTTGAAGTTTGCATCCGGTTTATGGAGCAGAGTTGGTTTGGTGGGATCTTACTCAGACCTTACTGGAATGGAAATCAAATATTTAGAATAATTTCAGGATGTTCCTATACCAAGATTTTGATTACCATGTATATCGGGTCTGATTAAAAATCAAAAAATAAGTTCAAGCCGGGCGTGGTGGCGCACGCTTGTAATCCCAGTACTCGGGAGGCTGAGACCAGAGGATCCGGGTTCGCAGCCGGCCTCAGCTACTTAGTGAGGCCCTGTTTCAAAATAAAGAATAAAAAATAGGGCTGGGGGTGTAGCCCAGAAATAGAATGCCCCTGGGTTCAATCCCCAGTACTGCCAAAAATAAAAATAAAATAAAGAATAAAAAATAGGGTTGGGGGTGTAGCTTGGAGGTAGAATGCCCCTGGATTCAATCCCTAGTACCACAAAAATAATAATAATAACAACAACAATAATAATAATAAGTTCAGCTCCTCCCAGGTAACCAGAGCACAGTATAATTTGTTTTACATGTGAATAAGCTGTCATATGACAAGATATACTTCTTAGTGGATGTGCTAGGATCCCCCTCTCCCTAACCCAGGCATAAGATACAATTACAGCAATTTCCTTGAAAACAAAATTAGAAATTAAGCTGATACCAAGTTTATGGCCAACAAAAAAAAAGAAAAACATTTTTCACCCAAAGTTATAATCTAAGACAAATATTCTTTTCACTGAGATGAAATTCATAAGACATTAATTAACCATTAAAATGGACAATTCTGTGGTGTCTCTTATATTTACAATGTTGTACAACTACTACCTCTGTCTAGTTCCAAAACATGTTCATCAGGCCAAAACAAAATACCCATTGAGCAATAATTCCTTACTATTTCCCTCCTTGGTCCCCAACTGCCATCCTGCCCCTAGGAACCAATAATCTGCTCTCTGTCTCTATGAATTTACCTATTCCAGATATTTCACATAAAATCATTCAATATGTGACCTCTCTGTCTGATTTCTTTCACTTAGCATAATATTTTAGAGGCTTGTCCATATTATAGCATGTATTAGTACTTAATTGCTTTTTAGGGTTGAATAATACTCCATTATACACACATACCACAATCCTTTATCTATTAATGGACACATGGGTTGCTGCCAGCATTCGGCTATTGTGATTCGTGCTGCTATGAACATTTTTTCCACTTTTTATTATTTATTAATTACTTTTAACGTCTTAACCACATTTAAGTGTGTGGTTCAGTACATTGAAAACATTCACAGTGCCATACAACCACCACCGCCGTTCATCTCCAGAACTTTATCATCAACCCGACACAAGCTCTTTACTCATTAAACAATGCCCATTCCCCTTCCCACCCACCCCTCCCTGGTAAGCACCACTCTACTTTCTTTCTCCACAAATCTGACTACTCTAAGTACCACATATAAACATTTAGCATCATGTTTCCGAGATGGATATCAAGTGTTTTATGATAGGAAGTACACACTGGATAGGCACAAAATATTAAAGTGTAACACTGTAATGAAATGGCACAGGCACCATCAGAGACGCTTACAAAGCAAACATCTTCGGCTGGCGTCACTGTTCGGTCCTCACAACTGCTGAGTGAGACGAGCTTTACAGAAGAACAAGTGGGGCTCACAGAAGACAGATGACTTGCCCCCGAAAATGCGACTTGTCAAGCAACAAGTAGACACAGACACTCAGGGTGAGCTGCCTCCCCTCCCCACCCATCTCCAGGGATGCTCAGGACAAAAACAGTCGGGGAGGCTCCAAAGAGAATGAGCTAAGCCTTGATAAGCTCACTTTTGCTAGAAAGAGAACAGACAGGGTGTTGCGGGCAGGGGACCCTCAATGACGTGAGTATGGAGGTAAACTCGGTAGGGCCTGAGCAAGGAAGAAAGAAGCAGGATGTGGATAGAACAGTGAGTGTCCTAATCGGGTTTCCAAAGAACTTACAAGAATCTTTTCTTCATTCCCACCCACAATGGATTTTCTTAAACATGGACCTTTGTTCTTTTCCCCCTGCTTCACTGGAGGACACATAGAAACAGAACTTTATCTAAGAGCTGCACCCCGGAGCTTCCTAGTTGGCGCCTGCTGTATTTGTCTTTTCCCATGGCATCCTGGAAGGGGCAGGATGTGGGAGATGTGAGGTATCACTTAACATGCATTAGAGCCAAATCCTGGCAAATCCAAATCAGTATTAATGTGAGCTTGATTTGCTTGTTTGATAACTCGTGCTATAAACCACCTGTGCCCTTAAGATTGATTTCCATAGACCAGAAAGTAACAAAAACAAAAATAGCCTCAGTTATGAACGCTACCCTAACCACAATTTTCTAGGACTTGTTTCATTTTTTTCCAAAAACATTTCTATCTTTATTTTAAAGCAACTCTTCCTCAAGAAAACTTGGGATTTTGCTCATTTTTTGGCAATGCTGATAAAGTTATAAAGGCATTAAGCTTAACAACCATACCTATCAAAAGAAATATATATTTTTAATACTACCTCAAGCCTGGCGTGGTAGTGCATGCCTGTGATCCCAGTACTTGGGAGGCTTAGACAAGAAGTTTGCAGGTTTGAGGCCAGTCTCAGCAACCTAGTGAGACCCTCAGTAACAGTGAGAACCTATTTCAAAATTTAAAAAATATATATATAGACCTGAGGTCTATCTCAGAGGTAGAATGTTCCTGGGTTCAATCTCTAGTACCAAAATATAGAAAAATAAAAATAAAAAACCTATCTCAACTATTTTTTCAGAAACAAGAAGAAAAACTGAGAAGACTGGAAGACTGAAGGATAGTATTTTAATTTGTGGATAACCACTCATAAGCAGAAGAATCATAATTTGATCCTTGTGAAAAGATTTGGCCTATTAACATTAGGTGATCCCAGGCCTGGTGGCACACACCTGTAATCCTCGTATTTGGGAGGCTGAGACAGGAGGATCACAGGTTTCAGGACACTTTCAGCAACTTAGTGAGGCCTTCTGCAATTTAGTGAGACCCTCTTTCAAAAAAAAATTAAATAGGGCTGGGGCTGTAGCTCAGAGGCAGAATTCCCCTGGGTTCAGTACCACACACACACAAAAAAAGATAATGTGATAAAGATGTATTTGAACTACTCTGTATGTCAGAGAAGTACCAGAATAGTGACAACACGTGTATCAGTGAAAAAGGAGTCGTGATGTTGTCCTCACTACTCAAAATCCAGCCAGCCCAACTATTTAAAAACCAAACACAACTAAGGCTCAGGTTTCCCTTAAAAGAATTTTTCCCTTTCAAATACAGAATATAACTTTTTAAGAGAAATTCATTAGCTTTTATGCCCCCTATAATGGAAAACTAAAGGAAAATATTTTAGTACACATTTACTTTGGTATAGTAATTGGTTTTTTTAAAATAAAGATATTCACAAGGCAAGCTTAGACTGTAAGTAGTATCTATAGAGTGCTACTCACTCTTAGCACAGAACGTTCATATCTAAACCGGGCATGGTGGTGCATACCTGTAATCCCAGTACTTGGGAGGCTGAGACAGGAGAATTGCAGTTTCGAGGCCAGCCTCAGCACTTTAGCAAGACACTCAGCAACTTAGTGACACCCTGTTTCAAAATAATATAAAAGGGCTGGGGGTGTAGTTCAGAGGTTCAATCCCTAGTACCAAATAAAAAGAAAATTCATAGATAAATACTAAGCTACTTATGCTAAACACCTATAAAAAGAACAAAAGCAAAAATTCCATGTCATTTTATCCAATAAAAGATATAGGAAACACAGCTGAAGCCATTATTTAAAGACAGAAATTAGGTTCTTGAGCCAAGTAGAAACTGTAGCATAATACCTAAAGAAATGAAGTGTGACCCCCTAAACATTTTTAGTTTAAAAATGCACAATTTTTCTTTTTTACTTTGCCTATGATGATTGTATGCATTTGCTGTAGCATACATAAAGGGAATGCAGAGGAGAATATCAAATAACTATTACAAATCACCAGAGTTAGAAAACAGAAATGAAACTAGAAAATAATAACACTAGTCTTTAATTCAAGTTTCTACACCCATTGCCCTGACCTAAAAAGAAAATGGAGAAATTTTTCAAATAAGGTTGAGGAGCTGGTAGAATGTAAGAAAAATGCTGTTAAGTAATAAAAGTGAATCACAACAGAAGCAAAGAACAAATGAGGACTTCAGTGTTACTGCGCCACCCACTGGCTAGAAGCCCTCATAGCAAATAAGAGACCAGGTCAAAAATACAAAATATATCATCAAAATGGGACAGAAAATAACACTGACTATGCTGATTCATTAGAGCATCAGGAACTTCTTACAAAACAGAACCACCCAAATTATTTTATTATCACAAGAAAAGAGAATCACTGTTAGATATGTTCACAAAGAGGAGCCTTATTTTGAAATGCAAGCCTACAATCTCCAAATGCTGTTCAGGACTTACTTGTATCTTATAGTCAAAACAAATATATAAAATGCTATTTCAGCTGTGTAGCTAAACAAATAGATAATATCTTTAAGCAGAAGATGTCCACTTGCATTTCATCACTAACAAAGAAATTATATTAATAATATAATTACATGTTAATGAAATCTACATTAATCTACACATGTGGATGTGGAGTCACATCCACATCCACCTTTAACCAGAGAAGTTTTCAAATACACAGAGCAAAGAAAATGTCCCAAACACTAGACTTAAAAACATAGTTTCTAAAATAAGTCCAAAGACAATTCGGGTAAGCTAGTAAAAATAAATGTTTTCTTTAAAGTACCATAGCAGCTCTGTAGTCCAAAATATATTTACCTTAAGAAAAATTTCCCTTTTATTCTAATGATGTGTTTTCCTTTTACAAATTGCTCTTGTTTATGTTCTTCAGTATTATCATTCTAAAAATACTGACATGGAATATTTGAGAGTCTTTCTCCTCAAGTACAATGTGGTCCTTAAGAAGTTTGACCTTGGTTTATAGTCTATCTGACCCTCCTGAATTTGCTCTGTAAAGACCAGAATTCAGAATTCTTCTCTAGACATGATCCTGGTCTTCCAAATTCAAATTCACGAATATGCTCCAGGCAGTCAGTACAGGCTTCCAGTTTCTTTGGCTTAATGATAATTATCCCCTGGCCCACAAAAAGAAAGGCCTTTGCTTGTTCATAGATGGCTGATTGCAGATAAGAAGATGATGAGAAAAGTCATATTCCCACCGACATAAATTGCCAACACCGCCTTTTTAAAAGCATGGCCCTGAAAGAAAAATCGAGATATAAAGGAAAGTACCACCAATGAGGTTTGTGTCAATAACCAAGAAAAGAAAGGCTTACCTCAGCTTCAGCCACCGTAAGTGACTGCAGGATCTGAATTCTATCATCGTCCAGTATTTCAACTGTCAAGAACAATACAAGTTTGTAAGGACAGTGTTATGCAGGCAAACTAACTCTCAAACAATAAAATAAAATAAAACCTAACTCCTAGGGTTCACCTGTTTCCAGGGTCTAAGTTCACCCTTTTCAAGGTATCAAATATTGTGAACTAGCCAGGCGTGGTGGCGCACGCCTGTAATCCCAGTACTTGGGAGGCTGAGACAAGAGAATCGCAGGTTCAAAGACAGCCTCAGCAATGTAGTGAGGCTCTCAGCAACCTAGTGAGACCCTGTTTCAAAACAAAAAATTATAAAAGAGCTAGGGGTGTAGCTTGGAGGTAGAATACCCCTGGGTCCAATCCCAGTGCCAAAAAAAAAATGTTGCACACTTCCTGAATATTTAAGCCTCTCACAAATTGGAACACACCAACTACAGCACATATTTGTCAAAGGACTTAAAATTTTTAAAAAACACCAAAATGCCGGGCGTGGTGGTGCATGCTTGTAAACCCAGTACTTGGGAGGCTGAGACCAGAGGATCCAGGTTCATGGCCAGCCTCAGCTACTTAGTGAGGCCCTCCGCAACTTAGTGAGACCCTGTTTCAAAATAAAGAATAAAACAGCCAGGCGTGGTGGCGCACGCTTGTAATCCCAGTACTTGGGAGGCTGAGACAGGAGGATCCGGGTTCGCGGCCAACCTCATCTACTTGGTGAGGTCCTCTGCAACTTAGTGAGACCCTGTTTCAAACTAAAGAATAAAAAAAAAATAGGACTGGGGGTGTAGCTCGGAGGTAGAATGCCCCTGGGTTCAATCTCCAGTACCGCAAAAAATAAGTAAATAAATAAATAAGTAAATAAATAAATAAATAAATAAAAATAAAGAATAAAAAATAGAGCTGGGGGTATAGCTCGGAGGTAGAATGCCCCTGGGTTCATTCCCCAGTGCCGGAAAAAAAAAACACCAAAATCCTAACAATCTAAGTTTTTTATTTTACTTTTTCAATTAACAAATTATAATTGTATATATTTATGGCATACCACATGATGTTTTGATATAGGTATACATTGTAGAATGCTTAAATCAAGCTAATTAACATTACATAACAATCCAAGTTTTAAGAATATGTGTATTTTAAACAGTAAGCCATAATTCAGTGGTCATCAAAAGTCCCATGTATGTAACCCAGTCAAGAACCCAATGGGGCAAGACATATATATACTATTTGGTTCCTGAAAGCTGCCCAGGCTCCTAAATTCACAACATGTACACTAGACAACAGAGTTTTTGTTTTTAGAGACCTATTTATTTGCCAGGTGCGGTGGTACACACTTGTAATCCCAGTACTCGAGAGGCTGAGACAGGATGATCCCAGGTTTGAAGCCAGTCTCAGTAACTTAGCAAGACCCTGTTTCAAAATTAAAAATTTAAAAAACAAAGAAGAAACCCACTTATTTGGGGGGCTGTAAATGATATAGAACACAGAGGATACTTAGCCTAGAATCCAAGTTAATTTAAAACGTCATCCATTCTCTATTAATTTCTCCACCCCTAATGGTGGCTCTCAGTATCCTGACACTGCGTGGCACTGAGACCAAACCAGAGTGTGTCACTAGAGAGCACAAAGTAGGTCCTATCTCGCTATATATTTATGCATGTGGCAACTCAAGTGATCCCACAGAGTAAGTTTGTCAAATAGCTAAGATCTGTCTGCAGCTCTGCCCTGTGTCGACTCCGGGTCTCTTCCTCCTGCACCTCAGGGTTCTTTCAGTTCTAGGAATCCTGAGCTCCCAGTGTGTACTGGCTCCAGGTCAGACCAGCATGTATGGTGAAAGTACTTACAAAGAAGACTTCTTCCTTAAAACCTAAAATCTTTTCCTATATTTTACTCACAAATTCTAATGCCAATGTATTTAAAATAAAATAAAAAGGCATAAAATCCCCACAATTACTACCACTTGCTGAGAGGTCACAACAGAAACTGTTAGTGAGCTACCATGTAACAGTCGACCATGAGTACCAGGAAGCTGATGACATTCCAATAGCTTGTACAGAAGTGATTATAACTCCTTAGAATGGCAAGCATCAAGAACAAGCCGGGCATGGTGGCACACGCTTGTATTCTCAGTAGTTGGGAGGCTGAGACAGGAGGATCACAGGTTCAAAGTCAGCCTCAGCAACTTAGTGAGGCCCTCCGAAACTTAATGAGACCCCGTTTCAAAATAAAAAGGAAATAGGACTGGAGGTATAGCTCAGAGGTAGAATGCCTCTGGGTTCAATCCCCAGTGCCACAAAAAAAAGAACACAAACAATAATAAATGCTGTTGAGAATGTGGGGAAATAGTAACTTTTTTTTTTTTTTTGCAGTACTGGGAATGGAACCCAGAGGCATTCTACCTCAGAGCTACACCCCCAGCCCTATTTTTTATTCTTTATTTTGAAACAGGGTCTCACTAGGTTGAAGAGGGCCTCACTAAGTAGCTAAGACTGGCCACGAACCTGGATCCTCCGGTCTCAGCCTCCCAAGTACTGGGATTACAAGGGTACTTCAAAATAGTAACTTTTATATACTGTTGGGATTGTAAATAAGTACAACCACTATGTAGATCAGTATAGAGATTTCTCAATAGACTAGGAATGGAACCACCATATGACCCAGCTATACCACTCCTTAGTATCTTTCCAAAAAACTGAAGTCAGAATACATGTATACCCATGTTTATAGCAGCACAATTCACAATAGCCAAATTATGGAACCAACCTAGGTGTCCGTCAATAGATGAATGGATAAAGAAAACGTGATATATACATACAATGGAATCTTAGCCATAAAGAAGAACAAAATTATGTCATTTGCAGGAAAATGGGTGGAACTAGAGAATATTATAAGTGAGATCAGTCAGCCTTAGAAAGTATGTTTTCTCTCATATGTGGTTGTATGCTTTCTCTAATATGTGAAAGCTAGAGAGAAAATAGGAAACAAAAGGGACTTCAGATAAATAAGGAAAGAGACCAGTAGAACAGTGGAAGGGGATAGGAAGAGGGAGGTTAGAAAGGGGAAAAGGAGGCTTGAGGAAGGAAACAGTTCAAATAATGCTGCGTCCATATACGAAGGTATCACTACCGACCTCACTCCATGTACAGGGAGTGGGTGGGGAGCAGGGTGGGGTGCGGAAGGAAACACTCCATGTATGTGCTGAGTGCATGTATGTTTCTATCATTTTGAACCTCACAATGATGAATAATTACAATGCACCAATAAAAATATATTTTTAAAAGGTGATTCTATACAACTTGGCTTTTAAAGTAGGTTACCTTTTCGAGAGAGTCGGTAAGCATGTATCTCTAGAACAATCTCAGTCCCTATGTGCCAGGTTACAAATCCAATCATTGCATAGGTTTTCTGTGGATCAGGAAGATTCAATCCTGGTAAATCCATTCCCAGGAATATTGCTGCCACTAAGTGTAAAAGAAAAAAATTATATTCAAATATAGTCCCCCTCCAAAATAAAGAATCATTGCATGTATTTTATCAATTAAAACATACTAAAATTTTATGAGATGAATAAGATGAACATTTAAGACCAAATAATTAATTTAATCTTGCCCTCTGAAGTCTTGGTGGGGGTTGGGGGTACTGGGGATTGAACCCAGGGTCACTCTATCACAGAGCTATACCCCCAGCCTATTTTAATTTTTATTTTGAATCAGGGTCTCACAGAGTTGCTGAGGGTCTCACTAAATTGCTGAAGCTGTCCTCAAACCTGTGATCCTCCTGTCTCAGTCTCCCAAGTACTGGGATTACAGGTATGTGCCACCATACCCAGCTATAGTCTTTATGGTAAAGCTACATAGGGCAAGATAGGAAATTATAATTACAATCTACCAATCATAAGAGGTAACCAAGCTTTCCAGGAAGTTTTAGGTCAGAAGGAAGGAAAGTGTAGAAACCACTGCTGCTTGTACCCCCTCTTCCATGTGGAATGCCACACATTATAGAGATGTTAAGGTAGGAGGTGCCTGGCTTGGGGCTATTGCAGAAGCCATCAAATGTATTGCATCATCATCCTTGCCTTCTGAAAAACACCTGCCCTTTAAGGTACCAGCCCTGTGGGAACAACCTGGGGATGGAGGGCTTGGACCCAACAGTCGCCCCAGCCCAACTCACAAACAACCCTCAACTTCAATGGCTGAAACGCGTGGCTGTCAGCACAGTGTATTCTGCTGGCAAAGACAAATGCTTAAAAAAAAGAGTCTGGTGGCGCACGCTTGTAATCCCAGTACTTGGGAGGCAGAGACCAGAGGATCCAGGTTCGAGGCCAGCCTCAGCTACTTAGTGAGGCCTCCGCAACTTCGTGAGACCTGGTTTCAAAATAAAGTATAAAAAATAGGGCCGGGGGTGTAGCTCGGAGGTAGAACGCCCGTGGGTTCAATCCCTAGTACTGCAAAAAAAAAAAAAAAAAAAGAGTCTGGATGATGATGTGTGCATCTATGAAATTACTGATGCCAATCTCGGCGACATGTATGGGAAGGGGGAGGGAGGTGTGGGGTCCGCAGGGAAACACGTCAAGTGTCGGGTGCAAGCAGACTCCTATGACTCTATACCTCAGTATGATGTGTGATTACAATGCACCAATAAAAGTAGAAAAAGAAGCCGGGCGTGATGGCGCACGCTTGTAATCCCAGTACTTGGGAGGCTGAGACAGGAGGATCGCAGGTTCACGGCCAGCCTCAGCTACTTAGTGAGGCCCTCCGCAACTTAGTGAGACCCGATTTCAAAACAAAGAATAAAATAGGGCTGGGGGTGTAGCTCGGAGGTAGAATGCCCCTGGGTTCAATCCCCAGTACCACAAAAAAAGAAGAAAAAGAAAGAAAATACTAGAAAAAAGTCTTAGATTTTAAAGTCATTTTTAAAACTCTAAACCAAAAATTAAAATAATGACTTAAATTGTTACCTCTAGAAATCACTTTCTGGATTTCAATCTTTAAGGTTGATTTCTCCTCAACAACCATTTACTTCAATTACTAATGCATCTCGAAATCATTTAAGCCAAATTACAACTTGCAATATAAATAGCCAGCAGTTATATATGAATAAGTGGCCTCACAATTACTCACCTGCTACTATTCTAGCAGCTGTTCCCATACTCCAGTGAGTCCAGTTAAACACTTGCCTTCTACCAAAAGAAAGAGCCAGTCAGTGTTCTTAAAAGTGATGGGATGACAATTCCCAATAGAATAAGAAGCATGTTATTTCCCTTACTGCCAAAGAATTGGATATCTGAAATACTTTTTAAAGCCTTCCAAAGTAAATACAATGTATCATCATTTTTTTTTTTTTTTGCGGTACTTGGGGTTGAACCCAGGGGCATTCTATCTCCGAGCTACACCCCCAGCCCTATTTTATTCTTTATTTTGAAACAGGGTCTCACTAAGTAACTGAGGCTGGCCACGAACCTGGATCCTCTGGTCTCAGCCTCCCAAGTACTGGGATTGCAAGCATGTGCCACCATGCCCGGCTATCATATTTTATAACATGAAAATTGTCCCCACTTGAAAAGGAATTTGTTTGCCAACTAATGATATCCTCATTAAGAGGACTGATATAGAAACTGGGCATGGTGATGCACGCCTATAATCCTAGTACTTGGGAGGCTGAGACAGGAGGACCACAGGTTCAAGACCAGCCTCAGCAACTTTGCAAGGCCGTCAGGCCTATTGCAAATTTTTAAAAAATAGGGCTGGGGGTGTAGTTGGAGGTAGAATGCCCTTGGGTTCAATCCCCAGCACCACAGGAAATAAAAAAAGAGTATTGATATGTAAAAGCTGGAAGTACCTTGGGTCATGTACAGGTGGCCTGAAGGCTGCCAGCAGAGGCTGAAGAACTGCTAACGTCATCACGATACCACCCAGGTACGGGTGGTAACCTGCGTGCTGGACAAAGTTAGGACATTTTAATGGTCTCAATCTCTCTCATCAGTTTAAATCCTAAAGCTACAAATAATATACACAAGTGTATTTTTGTGGTTTTCCATGGCTTTAAACATTCAATGATGGTGATGATAGTTACACTGACTATACACTTTCTACCAGGCATATGTACTTTCCACATATTATCAGTAGTGCTGGCTACATTGCTTCACAGTTGGTATCAATATCCCAATTTTACAAATTGGGAACTGAGGCTCAGAGATATCAAGTACTGTGTCCAAGACCATACAGCATGTGAATGGTTGTGGTGGGATCCGTGGACAGAATGCCGCCTCTGCCTCATCAGGACATTAAATGGCCACTGATGGCCACGTGCAGCCCATCTAGAGCCAGCTGGAGCTCACAAGACAAGAGCAATCATCCCAATGTATCATAATAATTTGTTTAGACCTCGGTGTTTCCCTAAGATAAGGTTCAATATGATTCCCTGTAATTCCGGAGCTTGATGAATTGTAGTCACTCAATAAACATTTGTGGATTAAGTGGCCACTGTACTAAAAGCTTTTCTCCTCTGTTCAGAATGATTTAACTCAAGAAGAAAATTAACTCAGAATCTCAATGCTTTCTGCATCACTCCTCCTTGGCGGTGTCCTGTGCTCTTCCAAACAGCAGCTCCTGGAATTAGACCACTGCGTACAATGACTTAAAACACTTAAGAGAACACCAAGAACATGCTCTACTCTGACATATTTAGATGGAGGGATGCTGTGGTCTGTGGTCACTGGCTCCCATGCTCCAGCAGACTTTAAATCTGTGACCAGGAACTGGGACATGATGGTATCTAAGCTATGATATGTCCATGCAAACAGGAACCAAAGGCTGAGAAAAGAACAACACCTTCAAACCACAGACTCAGTTATACCTGGATAAAATTGTAACCATGACTGTGGAGATGAGTCTCTATCTAATTAAAAAATAACAGCAGCAGTAGCAAAAAAATTAAGAAATCTTATATGGGCTTAGAACGTGCTGGGAACTGTCCAAAGTGCTTTCAGGGAATTAACTCCCTGTCCTCACAGAAAGCCTGTGAGGTGGACAGGACACCATCCCCATTTCACAGATGAGGAAACTGAGGGACAGAGAAGGTGCATAACTTGCCCGTAGGTGTCCCAGGTAATAAGTGATGATGCCAGGACTCGAACCCAAGAAGTCTGGCTGTAAAATAGTGCCCTTAACATTTACACGGCCAGCCTCCAGGTCTGTAGGCTCTATGTGCATGGAGTCAACCACCACGGATGGAAAATGTTTTTAAAAAGAATTGCATCTGTACTAAATACATGCAGACTTTTTTCTTGTTATAATTTTTTCTTGTTGCTATTTGCTTTCAACATCCCCTTCAAACATTTATTGAGTGACTAATACTCCTTAAGCTACAACAATTTACATAGTACTCACATTGTATCAGGTATTATAAGTAATCTGGAGATGATTTCAAGTGTGCAGGAATATGTGTGTCAGCTATATGCATCTTATATAAGAGACTTGAGTATCTGCAGATTTTGGTTTCTCCAGGGGTCCTGGAACCAATCCCGCATGGATGCTGAGGGACAACTGTACTACTCCACTCAGAAAATGCAAAGACTATAAACTACAAACTATAAATAAGTGTTACCCTTGTTCCAAATACCTGGTAAAATAAAGTTCTGATATCTTAATTCATATGAGAAAGTCTTCAGAAATTCCTTTAAAAAATAGTTTGATCCAAAAACTACCTAAAAAGCAGCAGAAGGGGGGTTTTCTAGTACTCTCTCTGACCCAAGATTCATACTTATCCCATGTAGCACCAGCCCAAACTCTGAAATATTACATTTTGATATCAAATTCTGACTCTCTGGAAAACTGGACACACGTCACAGAAGCATTAGGTATGTCTGCACTCAGGTGTGTCACTTATGTCCAATCAGCCTTATTTGTTTATTCGCTGCATATATACCGAGTGCCTCCTATGTACCAGAATCTATTCTGGGTGCTTGGGCACCAGCAATAGACCAGTAAATATCCTAGCTCTCACAGAGCTTGCTGACTAGAGTGTGGGAAGACACACAAACGAAAAAGTACAAGGTGGAGGAGAAATCACATGGGAAGTGGGAATACCAGACCCTGACTTCCACAAAGCTTCACCCCAGCCCCTGACTATCTCTAACCTCTTTTGGGTTTTTAGGGAATAGGTAATATTTTGTGCTGTGTGCATGTACATCTGTATCACTCTGAACTTCATCATTATGTATGATTACAATAAAATGAAAGTGAAAAAAGTAATATTTTTATTCTCTTAAATCATTCACAAAGATAGTTTAAACTGATTTGCATAATTAATTATCCAGCGATACTAAATAAGCATTTTTACATTTCAAATAATTTTTTCTTATCTTTAATTAATTATTTTATTAGCACATTGCAATTATACACCAGAGTGAGTTCAAACATACGTGCACACAGCACTGGTGTATCTCCCTCCACATCTCACCCCGTTCCCCCTCACCCCGCACACGTTAGTGAAATTGGTTGTAATACCTTCACCTGTCACCAGAGTATTATTTGAACTATCTCTAGCCCTTTTTTAAAAAAGTGTTGGAAGAAATATCCTCACCCTTTCAGACTGTGGAGTTCAGGTGCGCCCAGTGGTAAGGAGGAACATTGTGTTTTGTTAAATTGCCCTTCATGTCATAAACACTGGGGCTGGAAAGACACCTTATGTCATGAAGATCAAAGATCAGTTCGTGAGATGGTGAAGATCTACTTGTGAATCAAGCATTCTCCACGGGCATGTGGCTGGATTGGCATCCATTGTTACAGAGATAGCTAACAAGTTCTTTATGTGTAAGAGATTCCACAGAATATTAGGTGGGGGTCAACTAACTATTCCACTTAGGAGAAAATTGGTCCATGTGTGTTTACTAATTCATAAAATGAGCATTTTCAATGTGCTACAGAACATACTGGAGACCCCTTTCGTGCACACATGGAAGGCACATGAACCTGTCCCCTATTTTCTGTCAGATTGCTAGGGATATATTTACTAATACAATTATATGATATGGTTCCTCCACCTATCTATTCTCCCCTTGACTTTACTGACAAATAAAATGTATTATAATTGACAAATAAAACTTTTATATTTAAAAAAAGAAAAGGCATAATAAGCAAGTAAATTATACGAAACGATATAAGGTAAAGAGTGTTATGAGATCAGTACTTGAGAGACTGAGATGAGAGGATCGCAGGTTTGAGGCCAGCCTTGGCAACTTAGTGAGACCATGTTTCAAAAAATGTAGCCGGGCGTGGTGGCGCACGCTTGTAATCCCAGTACTTTGGGAGGCGGAGACCGGAGGATCCGGGTTCGCGGCCAGCCTCAGCTCTCTCTCTGTCTTTCTCTCTCTCTCTCTCTCTACTTAGTGAGGCCCTCCACAACTTCGTGAGACCCGGTTTCAAAATAAAGTATAAAAAAATAGGGCCGGGGGTGTAGCGCGGAGGTAGAACGCCCCTGGGTTCAATCCCCGGTACCACAAAAAAAAATGTATTTTTTAAGGGCTAGGGGTGCAGCACAATGGTTGAGCACCCTGAGTTCTAGCCCCAGTACCACCACCAAAAAACAAAGACAAGCATGGTGGTACATGCCTGTAAGCCCAGTACTTGGGAGGCTGAAACAGGAGGGTTGCAAGGCTAGTAGTGCTGTAATTTAGCAAGATACTGTTTCAAAATAAAATAAAATGGGGCTGGGAGTATAGCTCAGAGGTAGAATGCCCCTGTATTCAATCCCCAGTACCACAAATAAAAAGGTGTTATGATAAAACCTGGACAAGGGCAGGCTCTCTGACAATCTATTATCTGAGCAAAGACTTGAAGGAAAGGGAGTGAGGAAAGACTGAGGGAATCTCTGCAAAGACTATAAAGCAAGACTTCATAAAGCATGCCTGGCATGTCTGCAGTCCAGCAAGGAGCCCAGCGTGGGATGAGAGGAACTGGATAGAGAGCAGGAGAATAACTGGGAGACGAATCATGGAGGTCATTGTAAGGCCTTTGGCTTTGACTCTGAGTAAAGCTGAGAAACAGGAGAGAAAACAATCTGGGGCATAGGAGTGACATGGTCTGATTTCTATTTTTAAAAGAATCACTCTGCCTTCTTTATGGAAAATAGACTGCCGGGGAGCAAGGGTTGAAGCGAGATCAGTTAGGTGGCCACTGTAAAGGTCCAGGCAAAAGATGGTGGTGGCTCCCACCCACAGAGCGGCATCGGGGGTGAAGATGAGGAGTGTTGTATTATGGATGTATTTTAAATATAGAGCCAATAGGATTCCTGATGGATTTGATAGGGGATGTTAAAGTCAGCGCAGTTAAGGATAATCTCAAGGTTTGGGTCTAAAGATGGAATTCTCACAGCTAATGTGGGAATGGCAGGACTGAGAAAAGAAATCAGGAGTCCCACTTTTGAGAAGTTCAGTTTGAGATGTCTTTGACATACCAGTAGAGGTCCTGAGCTCTACTTAAGATAGATTTGTGAGCCAGGGGAGAGGTCTGGGCTGGAGATAAACCTTTGGGAATAAGCCTCAGTTTCTTTATTTGTGACATGATATTATTATCAATGCCTACTTTATCTGACATTTATTTTTTGGAGGAAAATATAACTCGAAATTTATTTCAAGCATAATGTTTTGTATACTTTTATTGGTGCATTATAGTCTCACATCATAATGTAGTTCATAGTGATAGTGACATACATGCACATATTTAAATTTGATAGCAGAGGTGAACACTTAGCACAGCTGGCCACGTGGCAGGAATGTGACTTCTGTTAGCTTAGTTGTAATCACAGCACCAGCTAAAGAGAAACACTTACATTGTTCATGTTCCTAGAACATCACACATGGAATTTTCACCACTCTATAATGAAAAAAAGACTCACTAAAGCTATCGTGTGCACATCTGATGCAACCTAAAAATACATTTCATTACCGAGTAATCTATTCTGACATCCTCACCCCCCCCCGACCCCTAACCCTGTGAAACAGTCATCAGATGCCTCAAAAGGGAAAGAAAGAGGGACACACAAAGAAATGCCTTTTTACCCATCATCGGAGAATAAAACAGCAATCTGCTGTGACATCAAAATGGATTTACATAAAAACATCCTGCTTAACATATACTTACCCGGCTCCAGCCTCCTCTGTATATAAAAGGCATAATGAAAGCAATGCAGGTGAGCACAGATGTCGTGAGCATGAGCGTCCGATGCACCTGCAAGGTGAGATGACAGAGTCAGAAAAAGAGAGCTAACTGTAAGAGAAAGAGCTGGTGTTACATGGGGAACGGATCGTGGGGTAGGATTCACTGAAGTCATGCATTCGACTGACCTCCAATCACAGTTTAGGGTCAGTAAAAATAAAATTTTAGTATATCATTAAACTCTAAAGAAAATTCTAAGCTGCTATCCTCATTGTTCAAAAGTCTTTACTAAAACTTAACCTGCACAGAGCCCTAGGTCAGGACATGTCATACATGGAGTCCACTTACTGGCCAAGTCCTTCATTTCTTTCCAAAGACATTTATTAAGCTCTGTCACCATGTACCATACTAGAGCCAGTGCAATAAGATAGCAAAGAAACAGAAAATATTATCTCCTGAGGAGCTTGAGATATAACTAAACAGGTAGGTGAAAAATACATGAAATGTATAATCATTGTACATGTCAAGAGAATATTAAGAGTGAAAATAAATCCCAGTACTTGGGAGGCTGAGACAGGAGGATCACAAGTTCAAGACTAGCCTCAATAACTTGGCAAGGGCCTCAGCAACTTAGTGAGAACCTGTTTCAAAATATGGGGGTGTAGCTCAGAGGTACAATGCCTCTGGGTTCAATCCCCAGTACCACAAAAGAGAGAGAGAAAGAGAGAGAGAGGCACTACTGATTGATTATGGATAACTGGTGTGAATCAAAAGTATTCCAAGGAAAATAGGATATATATTCACCCTAGATGTATCTATATATGTCATTATAACACACA
Organism: Glis glis; assembly: GCA_004027185.1. Lineage (NCBI taxonomy): Eukaryota > Metazoa > Chordata > Mammalia > Rodentia > Gliridae > Glis > Glis glis. The sequence goes on from PVJS01019620.1 coordinate 29,143, forward strand.
CACACACACACACACATGCGCGCGCACATGCGCGTGCGCCATGATTTTAAAGATAGTGGAGGATTTGGAGGAGGAGGAAGAGGAGGAGGACACAGAGAGTCTTCCAGTTGGGAATACCCACACAAGCAGACTGGAGAAGGAGAGAGGGAGAAGTGAGTGTGAGAAATAGCACACCCACAGAACCAGAGGCAGGAGCCAGGCATAGAGCAGTAAGGAGAAGAAATAAAACAGATAATCCTGCTAGTCAAGAGTGGAAAATGAAGATAGGTAAAACATTAAAGCTACAAACTTCTATGAATATAAAGTGTGAAGAAGAATACTCTCTAATAAAGTCAATACTTTCCATTAGCAATGTGTTTCTCTACAAGCAGGTGGGCACATTCTAACTTCACACATTCTCGTTGATCTTTCACTATATGTGCAAATACCTCTATTCCATGCATGACCAATGAAAGACAAGGTTGTTTTGCTTTGTTTGGGAACTTACTGACTTTTGCTTGTGTTCCCATTAGGGGACTGCCTCCGCATTCCCTGAGAAGGGACAGCAGGAACAAGAACGCTTCCAGTCTCTCTCCCCACCCGCAGGGGGGACAGACGACCTGATTGCTATGTTAGGGGCAGCCCACCGCTCACCCACCGCGCAGGGGACAGGCCCCTGCTCTGACAGGCAGTGAGTTCCACTGCCTGTCTCTTCTGCTCTCCAGCCTTCCTGGACTTGTCTTTCCTCAGTGCAGTGGGGTGGATGCTCTCTTGCATCTTCCCCCAACAAACAGGCATAAGGAAGGGGCATTCAGATCCCAAGGTCTGTGTTACAAAGGGACACACAGGGCCCTGACACATTCCCCAATACAGCCTGCCTCTTCACAAAGCTGTCTGTGTTTTGATCTCCATCAAGCAACTTGTGTCTGCTCTCAATTGGTTAGGAAAACAAAGAGAAGAAAAGAGGATCTTAGACCCACAACAGCTATAATAAAAAGAGGAAAGGAAGGAAGGAAGGAAGGAAGGAAGGAAGGAAGGAAGGAAGGGCACACATTTCATGTTTCAGAGCTGCAATGTTTAAATAATATGGAAACCACATTAAGCTTTTTCCCATCACCTACCTGAAACCAAGCTGCTTCACCAAGAAAGAAAGCTTTTGACCAAACAGGCCTGAAGAACCGGGCAACCAGCACACCTATGCTAACAGTTGTCATCCAGGCCACGAACATTAAGGCACCTAAGGTGAGAAAAATACAATGGTTGGCATCACAGACTAAGCTGTTTCTTAAATGATCAAGCCAATTGCTTAGGAAATACATAAAGAGCCAGTAAAATATATTCAGCTGACATAAGTATGACCTTAAAAGACCCTGTGTGTCGAAGGTTTTACCACCACCACTACTTCTAGCAACCTGAGCGCTTCCACAGCCTCCATTATGTGTCAAGCATTCCAAGCGCCTTCCATGTATTAATCAAATCGATCTTTAAAACAATTCTATGAGGTATTTGCCATTATTATTCCAACTTTTCTGGATAGGGAAACTAAGGCTCAGAGAAATTAAGTAGTTTTCCCAAGTTTACAAGTCAGGATTCAAACCTGGTCTTGCTGCAGCAACTGTGCTCCTAGTCATTATATTAGTGGCCTGTCTGCAGTGAATGTCTGCAGTTATTTCACAATCTTCTTATGTCTCATTCCAAAAACAAAACAGTGAAAAACAAATAGGCACATGACTTCCAAATATAATTACTTATCAACTGAAGGTAGGACATGAGTGGAATCAAATGAACAACAATAAAGTAATTTTCAAGTTTAACTGTGGTGACATTTGTAGAAACTCTACCATGATAGATAACTCTGGAGAATATAAAGGGAGTACACCAAATAAGGGAAATTCCCCAGAATACTAATGTTTTATAATAGCATATCTTACATCACATACTTTCCCTACTTTTACATCCCATCTTTTTGAAAATAAGCCATGCTACTTTTCAAATGGAATCAACTTTCATTGATAAGAACAGAGCATTTGAGAGCCTGTATCCAGGCTTCTGCTCTTACCTGGCACCATTCCCCATTAAAGGGTATGATGCCCAACCATTGACAGAGTTCTTTGGACACCCTCGATTACTTGTACATTGACCAGTTCTTCAGCCATAAAACTCTATTTGTGAGACCAACCTACTGTCATAATGAAACAAAATCACAGACCACTCTTTCATTAGCATTTATTTTAATAAATGCCAAAAATTAAGGTTTTATGAAAGTTAAATTGATTAACTCAATGATACTCAATCCTGGCTCCAGTTAGAAGTAACTAGGATACCTTTTTAAAAATAAATATGTCTTTAAAACTTCACTCTTGATTTTAATATGCAGCCAGGGTCAAAACCCCCTGAATCAGCTCAATTTTCCTTTTTTCTTCTTGTTCAAGGGATTAATGTTTTTATTTTTGCGGTACCGGGGATTGAACGCAGGGGCGTTCTACCTCCGCGCTACACCCCCGGCCCTATTTTTTTTTATGCTTTATTTTTGAAACCGGGTCTCACGAAGTTGCAGAGGGCCTCACTAGGTAGAGAGAGAGAGGAGAAAGAGAGAGAGAGAGAGAGAGATCACGCGCGCGCACATGCGCACTGAGGTTGGCCGCGAACCCGGATTCTCCGGTCTCCACCTCCCAAAGTACTGGGATTACAAGCGTGCGCCACCACGCCCGGCTTTATTGGTGCATTGTAATTACACATCATAGTGAGATTCAAAGTGATACAAATGGACATGCACACAGCACCTAATGTACTTCCCTCCACATCCCTCCCCACTCCCCGTACATGTTAGTGAGGTTGATGGTGGTACCTTCATATATGGACACAGCATTATTTGAACTGCTCCCTTCTTTAAGCCGCCTTTTTCCCTCCCCACCTCCCACTCCCAACCCCTTCCACTATGCTACTGGTCTCATCATTTATCTGAAGTCCGTTTGCTTCCTATTTTTGTTCTAATTTCCACATATGAGAGAAAATGTAAATGGAAAATAAAAATTATATCATTTCTTAGTGAACTCAAGTGGAAACAGTTTACCTCCTGATAAAATCATCCAGCAGGGGAGCTGGAAAAAATATCTCAAATTTTCCATATTGTTTCAGTGAGCCCGAAGCTTCACTTTCTGAGGCTGGCTGATCTCACTTAGCGTAATACTCTCCAGTTCCATTCACTTTCCTGAAAATGACATAATTTTGTTCTTCATTTTTAATAAAAATTAGCAACAGTAACACCAATGATCTAGCGAGGCATGGTGGTGCATGCCTATAATCCCAGTACTTGGGAGACTAAGACAGGATGATAACAGGTTCAAGGCCAGCCTCAGCAACTTTGTGAGACCGTATTTCAAAATAAAAAATAAAAATAGGGCTGGAGGTGTAGCTCAGAGGTAGAATGGCCCTGGGTGCAATCCCCAGTACCATGCACACACAAAAAAATCTACCTGCAAATGTTAATGCTTAGGAATAAAAGATTTTTGAAAATTTGCTCTAAGTTATGCCTGCCACCACTCCTAATCCTGCCAACACTGAGTGGTCAGGTGAGCTTATTCCATAAAGTAATAATAATGCCACACATGTAACTTACCATGAACCTTCAAAAGGAGTGAAGAACGGGATCCTCCTATATTCTTTGGATCATCTGTCACATTGTGTTTTTCATATGTAATCAAAGGTTGCTGAGAGTGCTTATAAATTTGACCTGAAATATTTAAAAAATTAAGATGATAAAAAATAATTACTTCTTCAGGAGAGAAAGTTGAAAGATGGGCATAGAATGGGAAATTTTTTTCTTATGGTAATAAGAAAAAATAAGTATCTACAGAGTTAACATTCATATGCAAAAGAAACATAAAGATATATGCAAAGGCAGTTGACCTTTCTGAAAAAAGTTAAAGAAATAATTTAACCGACCAAGAGATGAATCAAAATAAGGACTAGGAATGGAACAGTTATGGGAAAGAACTGATGGTATGTAAGAAATGGGTTAAACAGTAAGTCAAAATAATTACTAGAGAATACTTATTCTTTTTTTTTTTTTTTTGCAGTACCATGGATTGAATCCAGGGGTGTTCTACCTCCGAACTACACCCCCAGCCCAAGTTTTTATCCTTTATTTTGAAACCGGGTCTCACGAAGTTGCGGAGGGCCTCACTAAGTAGCTGAGACTGGCCGCGAACCCGGATCCTCTGGTCTCTGCCTCCCAAGTACTGGGATTACAAGTGCGCGCCACCACGCCCAGCACTAGAGAATACTTATTCTTTAAAAATCTACAAGTCAGCCTCAGCGCACTCTCTGTCTCTCTCTCTCTCTCTCTCTCTCTCTCTCTGTCTCTCTCTCTCTCCTTAGTGAGGCCCTC
>PVJS01019621.1:0-33514 GCA_004027185.1 Glis glis
AACGCAAAAAAAAAAAAAAAAAGAAAGGAGAAATACATAAATTCACTATTACTTCAATATCCCTCTCGGTAAATTCAGATATTTTCTCAGTTATGTCATGGTAGACACAAGGCTCAAATCTAAATAAAAAGACTGGTTTTTCCATGATCAATTTCCTAATTAATCGATAAACCTACACTAAAAAGAGTACACCAATCTGTGGCTTAAAATTTCTTCAGTGTTTACAGAATTTGATATAATGGTCAAAGTGATTTTATTGTAAAAATTATATATCCTTATAAATGTCCAGAGTATTTAATATTGCTAAATTGTCAGAAAGTTTCAGATACTCAGTTCTGTACTTTTCAGTACAGTGAGATTATATAATGAAACTTCTTTAGAAAGACTATTCAACAGAATGAGATCTGTAAAATACATACTGAATAGCAAAATTCATTTATGTTGATCTTCACAATCTGTGTCATGTCAATAAGAATAAAAATGACTCATCAACTCCCTTACTAAAGATTTAAGATTAAGGAAATTCTTCGTGTAAACCAGGCCTGGGAGTTGGCCCTAAAGTCTCTGTTATACAACACATGCTAATACAAGGATGCATGTTAGGTCAGAATAAGTCATACAAGTTGAGAATATTCAATAAATATTCATGATGCTCCTCATTGCCCCTGTTGTAAGGTCCATCTGACACATTTAAATATTGCCCATGACCCCTGTCCACATTCTTGTAACTAGACTGTTTTGACTCTATTCCCAGCCAGTGACCACCAATCAAGAATGCACCTCAATGACATCTTTTTATTTTTTTATTTGGTTCCTTTCCTTTGCATTGAGATGTGACGTTAGACCTTGGGGATGTACAATGCTCTGAATAAGTAAGAGCACAGGTTCTCCCAGTGAGCAAACCACCTGCTTATTCTATAATGACATTCTCCAAAATGGGGCATCACAGGATTTACATCATCCTGAGCTACTAATACAAATGATTTACCTGCAACAGCCACCTACACAGGATAAATACCTATTAAGCACCTACTGTGACTGATGAATTTAGTCATCCACAGAAGCTGTGCTCTCTCAACTCCAGGAAACAGCCAGACCAGACTTCTTGGGAAATATTGACTAAGTGTACAGAAAGAGTCCTTTATAATCAAAACACATCGACAGACACTCTTTCCAATTTTATTATGACTTCAACGGCACAGCAGGGGAAACTATTTGGCTTACAGATTTCTTATTCCCATTGTTTTCAAGCTGTTAAACTGACAGCAAAGGACCCGCCTGTCAGGGATGATTTTAGTGCATTGCAAAACCATCGCAGGGCAGGCTGCAGTCTCCTCTGCAGCTTGTGGCCTTCCCACCCCAATGCAACAGGTGTGCGTCAGCTCACGAGTAAAAGGGAGCACTGGCAGTTTCTCCGAGTCATAGAAAGCTACGTTCTCAGCCCACATTATATCCTCCTTTTGCACATCTAAGCGAATGGCTAGGGAAGCTAAAGGCACCAAAGAATCCAGTCCACAAGCTGCTGAGAAGGACAGGAAGAGCTTAAAAGAGAAACATGTTAAGGGTTAGGGTAGACAAACAGAGTCTTAGAAATATTTTTGGCAGAAATTCTGTGTTTGCAGGTGATTTACTATATTGCACCGTTGCTGTGAGCACTGCCTTACTCAAGCAATTCTTTTGCTGAGATGTGCCTCCATCCCTTCTCTTCCATCCCTGAGCAGAGAAGGGAGTGATGTGCAGATTCTGGAGAATCTAGACTGCAGGACAGAAGCAAGAGAGACAGGAGTGCTGCTCTGTGCCCAGGGCTCACAGGTTCAGGCAGGACCTTTTGAATTAGGATCCAGGAGGCAGCCCCTCCTCGTGACTCACCCAGTGGAACAAGGACAGAGCTCAGGGGAGAGAAGCTCCAGTAAATTTAATACATTCTATTAAATTATATGTTTTATGTTAAGTGCTTTGACAAAGAATGGGCAAGCTTCTCCCCTGAAGGATGTACCATCTTCTTAGCAAGATGCAGATCTTTCCATCTCCAAGTCCCTTCTCTCTCTGGAGGGTTTGGGGGAATGTGAGCAGTAGAAACGAGCTGTCCCTAAGAGCTGGTCCTTGCTTGCTTGCATTCAAGAAGGATGCGGTGGCCAGAATATGGATGGAGATGATAGAGGACACATTTCTAGAATGGTCTAGAAGGGATCCTTTGCCTTGACATTTGTTTTCCTTGGCCAACAGTTTTCCCAGATGAAGGTTGGTATAACAGAGAGAGACCTGGAGGCAGGGAAGCAAGAGCCAAGTTCTCCGGTCTCTCTACCACACTGGCTGTGCGGGCTTCCATAGCACCGGCATTCTTTTTGCAAGACTCGGTTTTTGCATCTGTTAAAGGGGATGCAGTTGGAAAAGGATGCACTTCCTGCAGTTTGACAGGAAATGCGGGAGGACTGTCGCTGATCTCTGGCCAATACATGCACGTCACAGGGGCTGGATCAGCCCAAAGGAAGAGCGAGAGGTGGCCTTGAGACTTCATTAACACGGCAGGTGTAGGACCAAGACACTCTGACACTGAGATTTACGAATTGGCGCTTATTCCCCTTCCAAATTAATTACCTTAGAAGAAGGAAGCATTGCCTTTTTAAACTCTGAAAGTCAGCCAGCTGTCTCAGACATCCCGAACCTCGCTGCAAGGGTGGTGATATCTTCCTGCTAATCTGCCTGGCGCTGACATGGCTACAGCTGACAGAGCTGTCACAGACAAAAAGTACTATATATATTTTCAATGTTCATCCAGAATGGTTCGATGAAGCAGAGCCATGCCCCAGCAAAACACATCCCTGTCTTGCGGCCTGCATTTCTCTCTTTTTCCCCCTCCGATTTTCCTCTTCCAATAATGGCATTAATAATAATCAAGAGTCTCTTTGGAGCAAGGTGGTGTCTTGATCAAGAACACAGACACAAAACAGATGCTCTGCTGGGTTCAAACCCCAGCGTTGCCTTGCACCCTGGGTAATGTTGGCAGATGACCACACCTCTCTAAGCTCACTTTCCTCAGCTTGGAAAGGAGTTGGGGAAACACAGGGCCTCCGGGGTCATTGTAAGAATCAAATTACGTGATTGTGGGGGGTGAGCAGTGTCTAGGACATTCTAAAGGCACCTATAAATGTATTAGGGGTAACTGACAACTCCAAGATTCCTGCACAGGCCCTGCACAGCAAAGGAAGACCCAGGGTTCCTGGACACTCCGCTTGGTTCCATATTTATTTTAAAAATTTTAAAAAATTATTTATACTTTATTTTTAGTAAATGCATGCTCTGTAAACAGCAAAATGAACAACATAAACACACAAAGTGGCTAGCGATTATCTATTTAGATTTCCCCCAAATAATGCTTATTTTTAAGACTTTGGATAGGAAATAAAAGAAAGAACAATGAAGAATTAGAAAGGCAAGTAATATGTCTTTCCATAAAAAAAAACATTTAAACTGCCCTTAAATGTCTTTCCTCTGGCCTCTCAGCACATTAATTATTTCTGGAAAGCCACAAACAAAAACAAAACAACAAAAATCCCAAACTAGACAGTCAATACTCAGTAGGGTTGTTGACCCAGGGAACCATTCAGCAGTTAAAAGAGTCTTTCAGGCCTCTGAAGTCGTTCTATTCATTTCTCAGCGCAGGGCTCCAGCCATTGTGTCCTTCTTTGTTTCCAAAAGTCACCCCCAAACAGAAAAGCTGGCATCACCAAGTCTCTGTTTCAAAGCAGTCATTTTCAAAAAGCAAACATTGTACAAAAAAAAATATGTACGAGAGCTACGATCAACGTAGGAGAGGACTCTTTTCTTCAGAGCAGTCTTCGCTTGGCACACCTTCTTTTATGTACTCTTCAGGACTTTTCTGCCCCATGAGTAAGATACCACTTTTAGGATTCAGTAGGACGGAAATTAGAAAATATCTGAGCACTATAAACCCAGAGGCAACGACCCTTGGACTAGATCCCAGTTGTTGCTGCCAAAGCCTTGTTTCTGTCTTATACTGGCTTCGATTTTTGCTTTATCTGAGATGTGAGAATCATGAAGGTTTTCTGACCATGTTAATTTTGCAATATTTGCCTTTTTTGGGGGGATTGAAACTAGAGGCATTCTACCTCTGAGCTATAGCTCCAGCCCTATTTTTTATTCTTTATTTTAAAACAGGGTCTCACTAAGTTGTGGAGGGCCTCACTAAGTAGCTGAGGCTGGCCATGAACCCAGATCCTCCTGTCTCAGCCTCCTAAGTACTGGGATTACAAGCGTGTGCCACCATACCTGGCTCTATATTTGCCTTTGATGGATCAAACATCTCCGTCATGCTAAGAACTCTCAGTGGCTCCTTCAAGTCATTCGTTCTGTACAGAGGAGAGCCCCTGTCTCTTGCCCACTTTAGTTTTTATCCTTCACGGAGCCCAGAGTTTGCAGGAACCCTCACCCAGACGTATACACATTGTTGAGTAGATTCTCCACAACGGTCAAGTTAAGTCCAGTGTGAAAGGTTGAGTGAGATCTTTTTCTCTACCCGAGAAGACTTTCGTGACACAGAATGTATTCACAACAGCTGTGTATTCCCTTGGGGAATCCAAAGGCAACAGAGATGCTGTGCAAATACCCCCACAATCCCCGCTGCCTGTGTAGCCCTGGCTCCCTCATGACAGCTATGCCCTTAGCCACATCCAGTAGAAATCTGTAACGGGCGTGTCCAGAGTCCCTTCTACCACCAAGCTGTGGCTTGTTGTCATTCCTCCTCTGCAGGTGGGCAGAGGGAGGCTCAGAGAGGTTTAGAGAGGTAAGACAATGTCCTGACTTCAGATGAGTGATCAACCGCTATGTGACACAATTGGGGATGCTAAGTGTCACCTGTCCAACCCACCTCCCCAACCTCCCTGCCTGGCACTGTCCTCCCTCCCTGCATCTGTGTGGGACGTTTGAGAAAGGGACAGGATGCCTGCAGGGACCCCCTGTCACAGGGCACACAGGGCCACGTCAGTAGAGGAAAGGAGTGCCTTCCGAGGTAGAAATCTTTGCTGACATCGGCCTTTCTTAGCGAGGCTGTGACCTGGTTCTTAAACTTGATGAACAAAGTCCTTCACCTAAAGCCAAAATAAAACAACTTACCTTCGAGACTGGGCAGAAGGAGCCAACACAGTCATGGATGACAGTGGTCTGCCATTTTTTTTTTGTATGTGTGTGTGTGGTACTAGAGATTGCACTCAGGGGCATTCTATCTCTGAGCTACACCTCCAGCCCTATTTTATTTTTTAAACTTTGAAACAGGGTCTCACTAAGTTGCAGAGGGCCTCAATAAGTTGCTGAGGCTGGCTGCGAACCTGCAATCCTACTGCCTCAGCCTCCCAAATACTGGGATTACAAGTGTAATTAAAAATGGTCTGCCAGTTTTAATGTTTCCAATTAAAGTGAGGATGACAGTTGGCGAGGGGGAGGATACCAAAGCCCCACCCTGTTCTTTCTGCTGAAGACTATGTCATTGTCATCTTAGAGGGAACTCGTAGCCAGCCTGGCCAGCCTGACCATCCACATCCAGTAGCCCCCTACCCTTCCAGCAAGGAAAATTCACAGGGAGGGTCAAGGACAGGGAGGGCCTGGGAGAGGCCCGGGAACCAGGACCAGGTAAGGAGTGTGGACAGGCAGAGAGAGAAGATGGCAAAGGACCGTGTCCCCGGCCACACAGGTCTGTCTGGTGGCCCCTGAATGGAATGCTAGTCCCCAGGACCCCATCTTCATCCTCACTACAGGCCCAGGCTGCAGGAGTCAGTCTGCCATGTCTCCCACCCATGCTGGGTGCTTCCTCCAGCAGCTTCCAGAGCATGGGATGCAAGCAGATACTTGACCACGAGGAATTCTGGAGTCCACATGTCTGGCTGACTGGGGGAGTGGGGACTCCCTTCCTCTTGGAAGACGGGTTTCCTTTTGTAAGTCTCACCCCTGAACATTAGCTTCAGAGAACACAAGGCCACTGCTGGCACCTTCCGGCACCTTCCAGAACCTTCCGGCACTTGCCCTTTGGTGACTAACACTTCCAACAGGGCAAAGGGTCTTCCAAGGAGTACCAGGTTCCTGTCCTTCCAGGACAAAGGCATGAGAAGGAGGCCCTGCCACTGGGAAGCTCCACCTGGCTTATGCGCTCGGGCAGCAGGCAGGGAACAAGGAGATTCGTTGGCATAGTTTAACCCAGGCACACCAGCTCTGAAGCGTTTGGATGAACTGGGAGCGCTCAGTTCTCTCTCCAGGTCTGATCAACAAGGGTTTAGAATGACAAGCATTTGGCTGTACTGGGCATGATGTGCACACAGGAAGAAAGGAGACATTAGCGGCTCCTAAAAATAAACCTTAGCTGGTTTGTTTGTATCTCTGCACAAGGAGTCAGATGGTGCTGGAGCCGAGAGGGATGAGGCAACCCCAGGCTTCCTGTCCTGCTCAGCCTGCCTCCCTGCCTTGAGGGGACAGAGCTGTTAATGGAACACAGATGGTGCCTCCCCGTGGACACTGACCTCCTGATCTGGACCATGGCCCTCCTGGGGTCCCTGGAGAACCCTTCCCCAGGTCAGCATTCCTCACAGACACTGTGGTCAGGAAAAGATGCGCATGTGGCAAGCCAGGGTCTGAATCAAATTCAGCAACAGTGAACTCAAGTTCGGGCCACAGACCTGGCGCTGTGGGGAAACATGATGGTCTTAGGTTGGTTTCCATTGCTCTTCAGTCTGGCTTCTCATTGTGGCAAGTGCGATTTAAGAAGAAAGATGGAAAGGATGCTCGGAGGGTAACGAACAAACTCCTTTCACCTTGTTCCTGGTTCATTGGATAGGAGGGGAAAGAGCTGATGAAGGACAGGTCAAATGATGCTGTGTGCACGTATGAAGGTATTGCTACCCATCTCACTAACACGTGCGGAGAGTGGGGTGGAATTCAGAGGGAAACACACCAAGCACTGTGCACATGTGTGCACATGTGTGTGTGAACCACTTTAACCTCACAATGCACCAATATCTATGCATCGATATGCCGACTGAGTGACACTCTACGATACATGTAGTAAAAGCAACAGGTGAGGCTGATGTCTGTTCATCTTTCCTGACAACAAACAGGGCTCATTCTCCGAGTGGCCGTCGTCAAGGGCAGTCCGCAGAGCTGACCCCATGCTCCGGAGCAGCCCTGGCAGAAAAGAGGTATGTGCATTAGTGGCAGAATCCCCCCCACCCCCAGGATCAGGGAAATAGTTCATGAACGATTAGTATGTCTTAAAGACTCCCCCATTCCATATTTAGTACTGAATTATAGTTAGTCCTGTGTTTCCACGGGTTTCTGCCATCTACAGATCCAACCAATCATGGATTTAAAACATTTGGAAATAAAGAATTTCAGAAAGTTCTGAAATGCTGAGCTTGAATTTTCCATGTGTCAAGTTCTAGACTGAATCCATGTGAATGAAGTGATGGGTAGAAACTGCATTAGGCATTGTAAGCCACCCAGAGAGGATTTAAAGCGTGGGGGAGGATATGTACAGGTTACAGCAAATATTGCACCAATTTATATAAAGGAATTGAATATCTGCATATTTTGGTATGGGGGGGTTGCTAATCCCCTGCAGATACCAAGGAACTATGGTATTTAGTGTCCAACTGTCATGGTAAAATAGGTCAACTTTCATGATATAGAGAACACTGTAACATATTGTGGCCCCTGAACATACTTTCTCCACTCCCTTAACATGTGTTCTGAACAATGAATGTGTATTCAGGAGCTGAGCAGAGGCATTTGAGTGATTTGGAGCCATGTGGATCACAAGATTTCTTCTGTTTGTGAAAGATTTAGATTATACATATGCGCATACATGCACATTTGCATAGATTTTTGGGGGTAGGGGGCTTTTTTAAGTTACAGACTAATTTCCTGGCTGGATTTCATATTTAGAACTAAAAATGTAGAAATGCAGAGTATGTATTAAGAAAGGGCTTGGAAATAAACAGGGAGAAAAATGGGGAAAGAGGAATTAAGAACATTATGGGTATAAAATGAAACATGGTATAAAGATGTGCGACTTGTTTGAAGATCTCTGAGTGGGTCTGAGACTGTATTTCCTGATGCTGACTGTGAGCTGTGGATAGACTACTCAGCCATTGAAAGGTGGCTACTCCAAATGGAAATGTGCAGTTAGTATAAAATGACAAAAGCAGGTCTCATTGTCAGACTGGCCCTCCTCCAGGGCAGCCTGCAGTGCTGACACCTGTCCTTGAGCAGCCCTGACAGGTATGTGATTAGCGGTACACGTTACCAACTAATAGCACAAAGACTTGGGTGTCCAAGACTTAGGATGAAAACATCCATCCATATAAGTATATTAAAACATCTCAATTTTTTTTTTTTTTGCGGTATTGGGGATTGAACCCAGGGGCGTTCTACCTCCGCGCTACACACTCGGCCCTATTTTTTTATACTTTATTTTGAAACCGGGTCTCATGAAGTTGCGGAGGGCCTCACTAGGTAGAGAGAGAGAGAAAGAGACAGGGAGGGGGAGAGAGAGAGAGAGAGAGAGAGAGAGAGCGAGCTGAGGCTGGCCGCGAACCCGGATCCTCCGGTCTCCGCCTCCCTTAATTTTTTATATTGACTTTATATTAAACTGATAATGTTTGTAGCAGATTGTATTAAATAAAATGTTGTGGTAAAATTGATGTCATCCATTTCTTTTTCTTTTTTTAAATAAGACTCCTAGAAAAATCTAAAATTGAATCTGTGACTTGCATTATGTTTCTACTGGACAGCCCTGATCTAAGAGATGTTGCAAAAGAATAATGAGTGTGAATCTGAGCATGAAGACTTTTGGAAACTAAGGGACCACGATGCTTCTCAGAGGAGAAGAGGAAAATGTTTGGAAGTTTTGGAAAGAAACTGAACAGAGGAAGACTAATATAGAGACAGTGCTGCTGCCCAGGGATTGAATCCAGCTCATGGATCTATTTCATTTGTCCAGCAGTCTTAAAACCCCCGAAATGTTTTAGCTGTAAGCTTAATGTTATGTAAACTTGTTGTCAACTTTTAAAAGCTTCCCTCTAAATATTCAGAATTTCAAATTCTCTTAAAACATGAAAGTACCTGGCAACATTTTCTTGTGCTCCATCAACACTGGGTTTGGCGAGCGTTGAGGAGCGGCTGCCTCGCAGACATCGTCTGTAGTGGGCCACCGTCCTCACCGTTCCTTGCTGTCTCCTTGAGCCTGAAATGGAATGCTCGCTGCCATCTACTACATCCAAGCGTGTGCGTATCTTTCTTATTATGTACTTGTGAGACAAACAAAATACATATGGCGGTTAGGCCATGTTGGTATATGTAAGATGAACTGTTTTGAAGAGACAAATTCCTGGCAAAACAATAGGTTGATACATCTCTTTCCTTTACAGAAGTTTCTCATGCAGTGCACACAGTTGATAGCGAGTCTACTGTGAGATGTTTTAATACACTTATATGGATGGGATGTTTTCATCCTAAGTCTTGGACACCCAAGTCTTTGTATTCCTCACCAGGCACAGAGCTGCTCTGTTGAATGAGATAGATATATGATTTGCAGATATTTTCTCCATTCTGGGGGGTGTCTTTTCACTTCCTTGATGGTATCCTTTGAAGCATGAAAGTTTCCAATTTGATGATATCCAGTTTATTTATTTATTTGGTCGCTTTTACTTTTGGTATCCCATCTAAGAAAACTTAGGCTAATCTGAGGTTGCAAAGATTTGCTTATTATCTTCAAGAGATTATACAGTTTGGCATTTTCTTTCTGGTGTGAGATAAGGATCTAACTTCATTCCTCCGCATACGTATATCCAGGTGTCTCACATTAGTTGTTGAAAGTGCTAACCCTTCCCAGTGAACTATCTTGGCAAACATTAACTAGCCATAAATATGTTTGTTTTTCCAGGTATCTCCATTGTATTCTATTAATCTTTAAGTCTGTCTTCATGGCAGTATTGGACCACACAGCCTTGATTATTATAGCTCAGTAATAAATTTTAAGATTAGATATGTGAACTCTCAAAATTTGTTCTTCTTTTGCAAGATTATTTGGACTATTCCAGATTTTTTGAATTTCCATATAAATTTTAGGATTGGCTAGTCAATTTCTGAAAAAAAAAGCACCAGGTGTATTTTTTTATGTAGATTGCACTGAATCTATAGATCACTTTGGGGAGTGTAACCATCTTAATAAGATTAAGTATTTCAGTTCAATAACAAAGGCACATTTTCATTCATTTTGAACTTCTTCCATTTCTTTCAGTACAGTGAACAACAGCTTAGCGTTCACCTCCTGCTTTTTTCAAGAATGTCCTATAATTGTGATCACACATAACCTTTTGAGGCTTTCATTCAGCTCCAGTTCTGTGGCAGTCCAGTCAGATTGTTGCATGTATCAACAGTTTGCTCATTTCTGTTGATGAGTAGTATTTAATCCTAAGGATATTACAACTTGCTCACCAACGCATCCATTGGAGGACATCAGGCTTGGGCCATTAAGAATAATGCTGCTACGAATACTTATGGCAGGTTTTTGTGTCAGCATCATTATTACATCATTATTTATTTCTCTGGGATGAATGTCCAGCTATACGATAACTAGGTCATATAATAAGTATAGTTTAAGTTTCAGAAAAAAACTTGCACAATATTTTCTACAGTGTCTGTGTCTCTTTACATTCTCACCAATAATGTATATGGTTTCTCTACATCCTTATCAGTATTTTATATTATCACTGTTTTCTTTTTAAAATTAGTCATTCTGATAGTTGTGTAGTGATTACAGTTTTAATTTACTTTTACTAGGAGTTAATGATATTATGTGCTTATTTGACATGTGTATATTATCTTTGGTGATATGACTATATGTCTTTTACCCATTTCTAGCTGGATTTTCTTCTTGTTTAGTTCTTGATAGACAGGTCGATAGAAACTATTTAATTATCCCCATATCTATAGATAGATGATAGATAGATGATAGATGATAGATAGATGATAAATTAGATAGATAGATGATAGATGATGAAGATAGATAGATGATAGATTGATAGATAGATAGATATGTGTGTATATATTGTACTAGGGACTGAACACAGGGGCATTCTACCTCTGAGCTACAACCTCATCCCTTTTTTTGTTTTGCTTTGAAACAGGTTGTTGTTGCTAAGTTGCTGAGAGTCTCACTTAGTTACCAAGGCTGATCTTGAATCTGTGATCCTCCTGTCTCAGCCTCCCAAGTCCTAGGATTACAGGCATGTGCCACCACACCCAGCTGTTATTTTTTGTTGTTGTTTTGAAACAGGGTCTTGCTAGGTTGCTGAGAGTCTCACTACATTGCTAAACCTGGTCTTGAACCTGTGATCCTCCTGTCTCAGCCTCCCAAATCCTGGGATTACAGGTGTGTGCACACTCACTCAGCTGGAGAGATCATGTTTGAGCTCTGTCTGCCATGTAGATTCCCCCATGATCTGAGTACTGTGAGTGGTTCATCTGTCAGCAGCCTCCTGGGGCTTAGAATGCTTCTGAGTGACAAAGGACTATGTCAGGCAAAATAATGACCACCATAAAACCCACCCCAAACCCCAGAACCGGTAATACATCAACTGACAGGGTAGAGGGACATTGGGATGCCATTAAGTTAGGGACTGCAGATGGGGAGACCACCCTCCATGTGGATAAGCCCCATCTAGTCAGAGTCCTGAGAAGCAGAGACCCTTTCCTGTCTGTGCCGAGAGCTGATGACACAAGAAGGATCAGAGAGTTGTGACATCCCTGGCTTTGAAGATGGAAGAAGGAGGGCGCATGCCAGGGAAAGCAGGCAGCCTCTGGGAGCTTGAAAAGGCCAGGAAACAGACTCCGCCCAGGGCCTCTAGGAAGGAATGCCTCCCTGTCAGCCCCAGGACTGCAATCCATGGCAGATTCCTCAACCACAGAAATGTAAAGTGCTAACTTGGTGTTGTTTTGAGCACAAGGTTGTGGCAATTTGTCACACCAGTAATAGGGGACTCATATAATATCCAATGGTATCCTCAGCGGAACGTTCACGAAGGTGTAAGTGCTATAGCAGTACACAGGCCACAAGCGTGCCGAGTGCTGGATTCTGACGATTTTTATCCCACTCTGTAAATTACTATAAATTACTATAGCCATATGAGTAATTTAAAATTTTTTTCAATAATTTAAATAAGTTTAAATAAACTTGTACCAAGGCCTCTTTTAGTATATGTTAGGGGACTTTATTTTTATACTTTTATTGGTGCATTACAGTCTCACATCATAAGGTAGTTCAGAGTGACAGTGACATAAATGCACACAGCGCTTGGTGAGCTCCCCCAGCTCTGCCTCCTTCCGCATACATGATACTGAGATTGGCATTGGTATTCTCGCATATGCATATAATGTCAATGGAAGTGATTTCTTCATTAATTAGCCCTCTCCCCCCTCCCCTAGACCAACTCCCTCGCTCCTCTGGAGTTTCTCCTCCATTAATCTAAAGTCCTTCTTCTATCCTGATTACTCTCTAGTTTTCGCATATGAGAGAAAATGTATGACCTTTCACTTTCTATGACTGGCTAATCTCACTTAATATAACGTTTAACGTTTTTAAAATGCAATCCTTCAACTCAATGATGCAGAGAATACAATAGGACCCTTTAATCGATTAAAATATTATTTCAAAAATCGCAATCATTTAAAACTGATAAAAATAAAAATTATATACCCAATTAATGAATAATAAACAGAGGGCTGGGGGTTTA
This sequence comes from Glis glis, assembly GCA_004027185.1. NCBI lineage: Eukaryota > Metazoa > Chordata > Mammalia > Rodentia > Gliridae > Glis > Glis glis. The sequence goes on from PVJS01019621.1 coordinate 12,798, forward strand.
CCTCAATGGTAGAGTTCATGGTCTACCATTGGTTCTGGGTTTACCCTCAGAACCAAAATAATGCAAAAATAAACCTAAACATGCTGTCTATCAAATATTATCACCTCATCTCTGTGCATATATTGAAAAATTTTATATATTTGTCATTGCTTGGAAGGTTTTGCTTGTGCCATCCAGACAGCTAGACCCAGCCTATTGAAGCAAAAACATTTTCTATTAGGGAATTCACTACCTCAGTACACGGGTACCAAGAGGATGTGTAATCTTGGCTCTTTTACTTGTGTTAAGTTTTTCTCCCCACAAGAAAGTTATTTAATAAGTAGAGAGATGTTAGTATCATTTTAATGATAATGTTAAGTCTTACTATAAATTTTAGGTACTTTCCTAACTTTTATTTATGGTATAGGAACTAAAAATAGCTGTTCAATTTTGTTATTGTTTTAAAATTTAAACAGAAAAAAATTCAGCTTCTGATTGTACCTAACTGAAAAGCACCAGGGAGCTGAGCATGGTGGCACACACCTCTCATCCCAGTACTTGGGAGCCTGAGACAGAAGGATTGCAGGTTCGAGACCAGCGTCAGCAGCTTAGTGAGACTCCCAGCAACATACAGAGACCCTGTTCCAAATCAAAAAATTAAAAAGACGAGGTAGAATGATTAGAATGCCCCAGGGTTCAATAGCTGGAGGTAGAGCTCAGAGGTGGAATGCCCCAGCATTCAATCCCCAGTATAACACACACACACACACACACACACACACACACACACACACACATACACGCCACAGTATTGCAAGACAACTGTTCACAAACACCAGTTCATTTTCACCTGCTTGTCAGTACTATGATCAAAATTTTCCTGAGAATATATACCCATAATGCAGAAATAAATTAGATACCAAATTGATATAGATAGACATGTCCTCCTTAACTGAAAATTATCAAGGCATGTTTTCATTAAAACAGCATTATGATTCTTGTTCATAAAAAGTAAATCCTATACATATGAATGAATGCAATACATGTAAATCAGTTCAAAAAACTCATTTTTAGCCGGGCGTGGTGGCGCACGCTTGTAATCCCAGTACTTTGGGAGGCGGAGACCGGAGGATCCGGGTTCACGGCCAGCCTCAGCTCGCTCTCTCTCTCTCTCTCTCTCTCTCTCCCTGTCTCTATCTCTCTCTCTCTCTCTCTGTACCTAGTGAGGCCCTCTGCAACTTCGTGAGACCCGGTTTCGAAATAAAGTATAAAAAAATAGGGCCGAGGGTGCAGCGCGGAGGTAGAACGCCCCTGCGTTCAATCCCCGGTACTGCAAAAAAAAAAAAAACCTTTATTTTTAAGGCACAGTTTTATATTTTTTGATCCTGTTATAGTTTGATATAATAGCTCTATGGGGCATTATCATTTATGATTGGAATATTTTCCTTATGCATTTCTCTACCCCAGCTGTTTTAGGTTCACTGAAATATTGAGTACAGTTCCCGTATATCTCTTTCCCTCTCCCCCTTCACAGCCTCTCTGTTATGGTTTGCGTTTAGAATGTCCCTCCAAAAGTTCATGTGTTGAAAGACATGGTTCCCAAGGCAGGAAGGTTCAGATGTAGGGCCTGGCTGGAGGAGGCAGGTCACTAGGGTGTGGTCTTGGGGACTATATATGTCCCTAGTCCCCACCTCTCACTCTCCGTCTGCCTTGACTGAGAGAGACTTTTCTCTGCCACATGCCCTGACACCACAGTTTCTGCCTTGGAGCCAGCCAACCATGGACTGAAATTCTAAAACTGTGAGCTAAATAAACCTTTCCTCCTGTAAGTTGTGTTTGACAGGCATTTTGGTCACAGCCTGGAGAAGCTGAATATAACACTCCCCAACTATTAACAGCCCCCCCCAGAGTGGTATATTGGTTACAACTGATGAACCCATGTTAACGCATCATCACTCAAAGCCCATGGTTAATATTAGGCTTCCCTCTTAATGTTGTATACTCCGTGGGTTTGAATAAATATACAATGTCATGTATCTGCAATTATAGTATCATATGGGAGTATATTCATTTCCCTAAACATCTTCTGTGCTCCACCTAATAATCTCTCATTCCCCCTCACCCCTGACAACCACTGATTTTTTTTTTACTATCTCCAAAGTTTTGTCTTTTTCTAGAATGTCATATGGTTGGAATTATACAGTAGATAGCCTTTTCAGACTGTCTTCTTTTGCTTAGTAATAGGCATTTAAGGTTACTCCATATCTTTTCATGGCTTAATATCTCATTTTTTTAGTGCCGAATAATATTCCAGTGCTTGGATGTACCACAGTTTGTTTATCCATTCACTTACTCAAGGACATCTTGGCTGCTTCCAAATGTTGGCAGTCATGAATAAAGCTGCTATAAACACTTGTGTTTTTGTTGTTGTTTTGTTTTTCTGTGGAAATATGTTTCCCACTCACTTGGCTACATACCAAGGAATAGAAATTCTGAATCATATGGGAAAAGTATATTTAATTCTGTCAGAAACTACCCGACTGTCTTCCAAAGTAGCTATACAAGCCTCAAAGAAATCCACAGAAAAAGTCCTGGGAAAGCTGAACTCAAATGAACAACGAACTGAACAAGAAACCATGCACATCATTCTCACAACAATGCCAGTCCATTCTGAAAATTTACATAAATAGCCACTACTGAAAATTTGGTGGCGAAATCTGAGGCCGTCAAATTAGATAGATTAGAAAAAAGCAACAAAATTGGTTGTCTAGTAATGAGAAAATAACCGCCGAAATCACAAACTCAATAGGTGAGTTGACAGCATATCAGTTCATTGGAAGGATGAACAGAACCAACCTGAGTTAGCTGATAAATCATGATGTAGACAAACCACTCGAAAATATAACGTCTATCTATCTATCTATCTATCTATCATCTATCTATCATCTATCTATCTATCTATCATCATCTATCATCTATCATGATCTATCTATCTGCATATATATTAACATATTAACATGTGTGTATTTATATCATATATATGTATTAGCATGTGTGTGTGTATGTGTGTATACAACAAACTCACAAAATATTAGACAATTTGGATGAATCCGTAACTTTCAAAATAAATGGAGACCACTGGACTACATGGCTATGCAGGCAAGTTACCAGAAATCACCGGCTTTCACATCCAGTAGCTAAGCATCAATCACTTGTTTTACCAACACACATAATAAATTCAGACTCAATTGATTAAGTGATTTTTTTTCAGTAAGATTATTTCTACCCAGTCTGGGAGATCAGGCAAATGTTGCTTTTCTATCTTATCTTTTTCTAAACTCAAATGAATTATAAAGTGCTTTCATCTCTTGCTTCACCAAAACCTCTGCCGAGAGCTCATGAGATGTGTCTGTCATGCTCCATGCGCAATTTTAAAGAAAGCTAATAACATTAATTGAATTCTTGTGAGTCATACTTAAGTGCTTGTGGTTAATACATTTTAAATGAACCATCATAAATTCAACAGACATACTTCCATATTGACCTTTACTTAAAAGCTTTATAAGTAAGCAAACGAATTTGCTATTTGATATTTCCCTTTATGTGTACTCTTATGCTCAGTATCAGATGTCGTCTTTAAGAATTTACAAATGATTTCTTGTTAGCTAGGATATAAATCACAAGTGAAATATTAGCAGATAAAATACTGTGAAAAATTATCTCTTACCATAGTTCAACGAGACAAATACATTTAAAGGGAAATTTTTATCTTCCTATTCAGAAGACAAATCACCTTGCCTTAAACGATTAAACCTAAAAATATTGCAAAAGAATTTTGTAGACTTCCAAATAAAATGCACAGTTCATTAGCATAAGTCTTTGTAAGTCAACCAGTCATCAATTTCTGAATCCTTCAATATTATCATGGTAAGTTGTTCACCACTTTATCAAAGCTATCTGTTTTGTACAAAAGTCCTATGTATTCAAGTCTAGAGTAAAAACACTAAGGCTGCCAATACTAAAACCATGATCAGTCCTCTCTGGTTGGGCAGCGACACTGTCACCAATCACAGGACTGTTTGCCAGAACAGTCAGACTGGCCATTCCCTACCCAGACTGGCCATTCCCTACCCAGCACTCCCAGCCCCGATGGTACTCACAGCTGGAGAAAATCAGCGGGCAGGAGTGCTCGTCCATGGGGAAGTTGTGCAGCTGCAGCTGACACTCCGCATTGATGGTGAGCCTGTGGAAGAGTCACGCATCACTCCTGGGGTCAAGGACAGCACAGCCCAGACCCTGGGCAGGCAGCGGGGCGGGGAAGGTACCGCCATGGGGGGAGAGGGAGGGCAGTCACAGGACGCAGGGGCCAGCACGTGCGACTTGCTTTTGGCAACTAAACTGTTCACACAGCGAGGCCCTTCGGCTGCTTTTGTATTGGATGGTTTTGTTTGGGTTGTCATCAGAAACAGAGAATTCCAGTTAGTAAAATCCCAACTGTATCTAGAAAGATAAGCCAAGTCAGAGAAGAGGGGGAAAAAACCCAACTGTTGTTTTATGTATCATTGTTAATCTGTTTGAATGAAGCCTTTCCTCCATTTGAAACTGGTATATTTGTCTAAGTAGGTATTGTGCTACGTCAATCCGCATGCATTTGGGGGGTCCTACTGCACAGTTCCCTGCTGTTTTCTGGGGAAGACGATGGCTCTATTAAGTGGGCATATGGCATCCTTCCAGAGAAGACAAGAAGCACTGTGAGGCAGAGTTTCTGCACAGGACTCCAGGACTACTGTGTCTTCACTCTGATTTGTTGAGGCTCAACCTCATTTCAAAGGCTCGTTCGTCTTCCTTTAAGACTGATGAAACACCTGTTACAAACTAATCCTATCAACATCTTGCATCAGCAAGCTTCCCTGTGGTGACTTTCTTTTGTTGTTGTTCCCTGTCTGCAAAATTATTATGTCCCAGAAACTTTAATATTCTCTTATCTTCTGCTTATTTTGATGTTTGTCTGAGTCTGTTTTTGTGCTATGGACACATGTTTGACATTAGGAGCTGTAGATTTCAACTCAGAGCCATGATCACCTATAACTGAAAGCTCAGGTCAATGCCTGTGGGGGAGGGTGGAAAGCACTCAGAGGTGCTAAGGAAAGGTGTGTGAGGGAGTATTATGGTGGCACCCGCTCACCTGGAGGACATGGAGCATGGGTCAGAGGAAGGAGAGAAGTCATGTTCCCCTGAGCCATGCTGAACTTCAAATACCTTTTAGCCTTTAGGAGGAGAGAGGCAGGTGGTTCCAAGGACCTGGAATCCAGAAGGGGTCGTGTGGGTTGGCAATAAGCACATGGGAATCCTCAGCATGTAGATGGCTTTAAAGTCATGGGAACAGATGCGCCAAGCCATCCAGAACATGTGAAGAGATTGGGCCAGGTCCTGAGGCAGGAACTTCAGAACGAGAAGCAGCCACTAGGGCAGAGGCAGGAGGCCCAGGAGAGAGACTTGTGTGTGATGGTGCAGGAGGCGTGCACTCCAGAGTTCCATGCCTCTTGGAGGACACCACTGGATGGTGCTGGCCTCCTGATTCCAGTGCTGAAGGAGCAGAGGGCTGCCTGAGGTGTAGGTCATTGCTATACTGCCTCGGCTATTTGTGTTCCATCAGGCACAAACCATCCTGGGGGGTGAGAGGGCACTGTGGAGAGGGTAAACTAACTCTGGGTACACTAGTTCCCTACAATGACTTTGGACATCAAGTCTTTCTTTGAAGCAGTTTCTCACTCCCCCGGGTTTCTGTGAGGACCACCTGGCTCCAGGAAGATACATTGCAAGGTAGCTATCACATCCCTTAAAGATGTGCTGGGGAACACATACTTTAATCTTTGTCTTGGTGGTCTTAAATTTGGCTATAATTACATTTGTTAATTAGGACTCCACAACAGCTGTATTTTACTAGCAGTGTGGACCCAGGAGTTTAAATATAAAAACAATTAATTTTTGTGGCCAACTTCCAGCAGAAATGGGTTCTGATGAATGACTTAGTTTTTATCCATTGCAGATTATTTGAATGTCTTTATTTTTACACAAGTGTTGTTGCGGCAAACACTTTCAGGATGCTGTGATATGTCAGACATAAAAAAGAACAAAACTTAGATGGAAATAGGGTCTTGTCTTAACAATAATTTAACTGAAGAATCTAAAATTAGACCATAAGTAAAGATCACATAACTAGACAGTAGAAATTAGTTCCAATGTTTTATAACACCAGAGGGTAATTATAGTCTATAATTTATGATGCATTTCAAAACAACTAGAAGAGTCCCAAAATTCTAACCTCACACAAATGATCAATGTTGGAGGAGATGGAAGGCTAATTATCTTGATTTGATCAACACATATTACAGACATCTGCTATGGGTGGTTAGATATAGAATGTCCTGAAGAGTTCATGTATTAATGTTCAGAATTGATGTAACTAAGTCATGAGGGTTGTAATCCCATCTGTGAATAAGTCCATTGTACTGATTTACTGGGTAGTAACCTTAGTAGTTGGGGTGTGGCTGGGAAAGATGGGTCCCTAATGTTGTGGCCTTAGGAACTGTCTTTAAATCCCTTTGCTTGCTTGTTCTCTAGCTTTTGGCTGCCATGATGTGAAAGCAGAGCCCTTGCTCTCTCCCTCTCTCTGCTTCCCGCAGCCATGCCCTGAGATTTGCAAACCCCAGCCTTGTATGGAGTGAACCCCAAATCTCAAAGCAACAAAACAACAACAACAAAAAACTAAGCAAATAAATCTTCCTTCCCCTAAGTTGTTTGGTCAGGTTTTTTGGATTATGATAGTGAGAATGTTAACTAAGACAGAAGTTCGTACCAGGACTGGGGTCACTGCTATATCTAAGTCTAACCATGTGTTTTGTCAGTCTTTGAAACTGGTTTGTGAGAGGAAGCTGGAAGGACTAGAATGTGAATAAAAAGGCCAATGGTAGAGACTGTGCTCTACCACAAAATCCTCCCCAAAACTGAGCAATTAAATCTACCTTCTTCTAAGTTGTGTGGTCAGGCTTTTTGGGTTACAGCAGTGAGACTATTGACTGAGCCAACATCTATCAAGTTATCATATAGCACCCCACAAATAGACACAAATATTTGTGTCAATTAAAAAACTTAAAAAGGTCCACAGGACATCTTACCTTAAAGTGTAAAGGATTTTCCCATCATTCCAAATTCTGAGGAGCTGGTTGGGAGTGGTGATCCAGTGAGCCTCTGCCGTTTTCGAGTTCCGGAATATTGTGTCTGGGATCCAGATCAATCCTACCATGTTGCTGTTCAGAGTAAGTATTTTCATTGTGCTGTTGAATCGAAGGCGACTGTCCGTCCAGGTCTGAGCAAAAAAGATATCAATTTGGTATTCCTGAAACGTAGAAAACAAAGAGACAAGACAATCCTATTAGTGAGTTTTCTATAAGTTTTTCTTTTTTTTGTGTGTGGCACTGGGGATTGAACCCAGGGGCATTCTACCTCTGAGCTCCACCTCCAGCCCTATTTTTTATTCTTTATTTTGAAAAATGATCTCACTAAGTTAGGGAGGGCCTCACTACATAGCTGAGGCTGGTCACAAACCTGTGATCCTCCTGTCTCAGCCTCCCAAGTACTGGGATTACAAGTGTGTGCCACCACACCCGGCTAAGTTTTTCTTTTTCAAAAGTGTGTTTTCCTTTCATGTTTACATTCTCAGACTCTTACCTCTCTCTTTGTTCATGACCAATAGTGCATCTAGTTTAACACAGTGGGATTCAATAAGTGAAAATAATAGTCAATAATATGACAAGTGACCTAACACATTGCTTTTAAACCTTAAATTGTAAAAAAAATTATGATGTATGAGTAGGGAGTGAAAGAGACAGGAGAATATATTTCAGAGTATGGATGGATACACATATGTGTTCCTAAGTCCAAGCTTTGGCAGATAGTGTGAATTATCAAAGACTCTTTACTCTGTATAGTGGGAAAAAGAGTAATATCTACTTCCTAAAGATTTTATAAAGATAAAAAGAAAGGACTAAATGTAAACCCCTTAATGTCTGGCTTACAGCAAATAACCCATAAATCTTCGTTCAATAATAATAATATCTTTTTTGTTTTTATTCAAGCATCTTCTCAAACAACAAGTAAGAAATAAACAATAATAAAGAATGGTAGGGAGAATAGCCACTCAGGCTGAATGCTGATTCTAACACAAGGGTGAAGGGGTTCAGATTACGTAGGCAAAGCCCCATATTGAAAGTCATTCCATTGTTCACAGTACCCAGTAAGACTTTGTTGTGACCATCAATAATTATGATCGTCCTCATATCACCATGGAACCTAAAGAACACCTCTAGCCCAGCCCACCTCAGAAGTCATTCTGCTAATTGCCTTTTAAAGAATTTCCATCATGCCCAGGGTAAGAAAGATATGAAGACGGATTGCTAGATATCTTAATATCTTTCATAGTCCCCATTGCAGCTATTGCATATTACAATTTTATGACTTTTGCAGAGTGTAAATTCAGTAATTCTCAACAAATCACATAATTATCCTTTCCATTGAGTTTCCAGCTAAAGGACCTTTCTGAGATAGGCAATTCAACACATCAATTTATAACCCAACTGGCTCTCTATTAACTTAACCATTGCACTGACTATGCCAGGCCCTGCCAACCATCAGAAACTCTGCTGCGCCAACAAGAAAAACCCTGGCCTTCAGAGAGCTTATATTCTGGTCATGAAAAACAGGCCTTACATAAACAGTTAAGGTAAAAAATAGTGTGTTTGGTGATCATACACAGCATGCAGAAAAATACGCTGACGTATCTGTTGGAATTCTGGTTACAGAAAACAAAATGGATGAATGTGTTTGAATGTGTCCACCGAAAGTTCATGCACTGGGAAATCCCACATTCATATGTTAGGGTCATCTGGAAGTGGGGTTTTGGGGAGGCAATTATGACTAGCAGAGGTCATGAGGGTGGAGCCCCCCTAATGACAGTAGAGGCTTTATAAGAATAAAGAGACTCCAGTTGGCATGCTTGGTCTGTCTTGCCATGTGAGGCCCTCCACCGTGCCATGATGCAGGAGGAAGACCTCACCAACCAGATACTGGTGCTTGCTTTTAGATTTCTGAGCCTCTAGAACCATAAGCAAAATAAACACCCATTCTTTATAAATTACTCACTTTTGGGTATTCTGTTATAGCCACATAAAACAGACTAAGGAAGTATTCAATATAGAAGGGATTGCAGCATAGGGGAGCTGTGTCATGCACCTACGTTTGAGCATCTGGGAGCAGGTTATCAAGGAAGCTTCCCCATAAGTCACCATTCTGTGGGGGTCTGTAACTGTAGCAGGAGTTTGCGTGATATTGCAGTAAATGGAGGGTCCCTCTAAAGTGCATGGGTTTAAACATGCCTCTGTGGATTTATGACCTCTGTCTCTTAAATGCCTTTTAAAACATGTGCATGTCTTTCATTGACTGACCCCTAAACCCATACAAGAGGGAAAGAGGGTCTGAGAGGAAGTGTGTGTGTGAGTGCATGTGTGTGTTTGTGTGTATGTTATTCCTTGTCATATAACCTTAGCATCTACCAATGCAAAAATGCTATTCAAAGAGTCCAGATATACAACCCAAACAGGTAGCGCTGGAATAGGGGTCACGAATGTGGGACTGTAGACTGGGAAAAGGGTGTCATGCATGGGTCAAATGCTTGGGAAAACTGACCCCTGTAATAAGGTGGAACCTATGTCTAATAAGAAGGTAGCTCATCAGGCAAAAGATAAACAGGGGTGTTAATTAGCACGTGTTGACTGCTAATGACTGCACTTGCTAAGCTATCACAGGAAAGACAGTAGTGCAGAACAGAACCAGGCAGCTTGAAAGCAGTTGTGAAATAGAAGAAAAGGATGAAGAAAACTCAGAGTCTGGGAGGGCTGGAAGAGGCAAAGGCTTCCCATCGCCCCGGGACGGTTGCTACCGGGGCCCCCAAAGCCTGTCGAAACAGCGTGGCAGAAATAATCACACTCACCGCAAATATCTCTACATGGATTAAGCTTTCACCCTGTAAGATCTTGGGTTATGCAGCGAGGGCTCAAGGGAAGCACTAAGGTGTGACTCTCCCACCACCGAGGCTGACGAAGCCACGCTACCTGCGCAGTCAGCCTTCCTTATCTGTGGGCTCCATATGTGAAGATTCGACAACCGCAGGTTGTTTAAACAACTTTTAAATTGCATCTGTACTGAACACATGCAAACTTTTCCTTGTTATTATGTCCTAAACAATGCCGCTTGACAGCTCTTTACATAGTGGTGACATTGCATGACCTGTTAGAAGTCATCTGGAGATGACTGGAAGTGTACAGGAAGGTGTGCAGCGCAGGTTATATGCAATGCTGTGCCATTTGTGTGGCACGAGCATTTGTGAATTTTGGTATCTGAGGAGGTCCTGGAACCAATCCCCTGCAGATACTGAGGGATGACTGTACTTTTTAAGACTGAAAGAGGGAAAGTAAAAGCCAAAGGAGAAGGAGAGGGATTGGCCTGCAATAGCAAAGGCAGGTGGAGATCTCAGAATCCTGCTGAGAAAAGATTTGCACATGCAGCTGAGTGTCTGCTTAATGGGTAAGAAGCTGCCTAAATTTTAAGAGAGTTCTGCCTAAGGAATCACGAGTCAGAAAGCAAGATGATGCTCTGAGACTTAAATGGACCTTGGCATTCCTATCCTTCATGGGCAAGCAGCTGTCTGGATTCCCAAGGTGGCAGGCTCTCCACTACCCGCTTTACAATGACCGGGACTGGTATCAGGAAAGAATGCAAATCCAGACAATGGAGTCCCAGGAGCCTCACCTGGGAGCAGAATCATCAGTAATCAAGGAACAGGATCCCCCTTCAACTGAAGACAGCACCCTCTCAAGCCTAATGTGGTGGCACACACCTATAATTCCAGTACTGGGGAGGCTGAGACAGGAGAATCACAGGTCCAAGACCAGCTTCAGCAACTTAGTGAGATCCCCAGCAATCTAGTGAGCCCCCATTTCAAAATAAAACAGTAAAATAAAATAAAATAGGCTGGGGGTAAAACTCAGAGGAAGAATGCCTCTGGGTTCAATCCCCAGTACCACAAGAAAAAAAAGCTGTCGATTGGGGTCTCATAATTACTAATAAGTGTGTTGATTGTGGCAGCCTGGCCATTTTCCATTCTAGTGCACATAGTGTATGTGTGGAAGAGAAACTAGGGAACTATTTTTTTAATTTTAATACTTCTAGCACATTGTAATTATATATCACAGTGAAGTTCAAAGTGATACACACCTGCACACACCACTTGGTGATCGCTCAAGGGACCAAAAAAAGCCACATGCAGATTCTATATGTTTTCCAGAACAGGTACATACGTGAAGTCATCCCTTCGGTACCCTCAGGGGACAGGTTCCAGGACTCCCACAGACACCAACATCTACTGCTCATCTCTCATGTAAAGTGATGTAGTATATGAACGCTATGCACACCCTCCCCACGTACTTCAACTCTAGATTACCAGCAATACCTAACACAGTGCAAGTGCTATGTAAACAGTTGTTATACCATATTGTTTAGGGAACAGTGACAAGAAAAAAGAGTCTGAACATGTTTAATAGAGAAGATACAGCCATCGTAGGCCTAACTACACAGTACACACAGGAGACACGGGGTGGACAGTGCTCAAAAGGCACACACTGGAGAGATGCTGAGGACCGGCGACATGCCCGGAGGCTACAACAGCCTCTGCCCACATGTGACTTCATTCACATCGATTCAGCACATATCAAATTTAAGTTTTGCTTTTTGGAGCGTCCTGCAATTATTTCCCCAAATATATTTGATCTGTGTAGGTTGAATCTGCAGACCTGGGACCCACAGATATGAACCCCACTTGTGTATGTAACTTTGACCTTGGGACTGGGATGGGGTTGGCTTTGGGGTTCCCTCCCTTGAGGAAGAGGGAGACACATATTTACCAGCTAGACACAGATCCTAGTAGTCCCTGGAGCTATTTGACAAATACGTCCCTACTTGTGGGCACATGGTAGATTAGCTTTCTGTTTGGGGGTGGGGGTGGCCACCTCATTTGTGACATATGAGCACAGTGGTGTATGTCATTTCTGGGAGGGCACTTGAAGAGCCCTGTGGAACTCACCTGCCTCCTTTGTAGCCTCGAGAGACGGGGACAGCACAGTCTGAAGATGAATGTCAGACACAGAGCAGGGGCAAGAATTACCCAGAGCCATCCATGAGAGCAGAGATCCCCAGCCTGTCCAACTGCCTCCATGGGGAAGGAGAAGACAACTCTCTGGGTGTGGGGTTCCAGGGACACAGGAAAGCCTTGTGGAGAAGGTGACTTGGGGCCAGGCTCTCGGTGAGGTGCAGAGTGAGCTACACTGTCGGATCTAGAGCAAGGCAGCTCCCAGCAGAGGGAGCAGCCAATTCTAAAGCACTCTGCAGGAGAGACCAGGTGAGGCGAACAGCCTCTTTCCCTCCCTGGCGGCAAGATTTGGACCAGGTAATGGTGATGTGAGAGTAAATAGTTGTATTTGCAGAGAGAGAGTACAATCAACACAATCCAGTATGTGAGAATGGCCCGTGGGGCATGGGCAGGTATTTATAAGTGTTAATCCCCTTCCTCTCACACTGGCTTACTGGATTAAGGAATGAGAGAAAGAGACAGTATTCTCACAGTAGCCCCCATAAGGCTCCTGCAATGTACTATGGGAACCGTGAAAAAGTCTGGACTTTTTGTATGCCTGTTTACTCTCAGTGTTATACCAGGGAAATTGAAACTCATAAAACTCGAAAAATTTTACCAGAGTTACTCAATAGGTCAACATTTTTTTTTATTTCTAGGAACCCACACAAGGACAAACTTCCAAGTGAGTCAGACAGATAAGGCTTGAGTGGCCAGCAAAGGTCCCTTCGCATAGCAGTCCCTTCTTATCCACTCTGCCCCTCATGCCTATTAATCCACCCCTTATGTCCCTTCTTAAGACAGTTAAAAGTGCAGAATTGAGCCAGGTGTGGTGGCGCACGCTTGTCATCCCAGTACTTGGGAGCCTGAGATAGGAAGATCGCAGGTTCTCAGCCAGCCTCAGCAATTTAGTGAGGCCCTCTGCAACGTAGTGAGACCCTGTTTCAAAATAAAAAAGAAATAGGGCTGGGGGTGTGTGTAGCTCAGAGTTAAAACACCATCTGGGTTTAATCCCCAGCATCCCCAAAAGTGTAGAATTGAAATTGGATAGCAAGATAGACCCTAAAAGGACCTCCTAAGAGGCACCAGTGCACTCTATACCAGGCGCTGGGGTTATTGAGGAGACGATAATGATCTTTCACTGCAGGGGTTAACTGAGGTTTAAGAGGTTAAGTAACTTTCACTCACTCACGCAGCCACTAAAAATCAATTGTTCTAAACTCTGCAGTCAAAATCCACTCCCTGGGTGGGACCCAGAAGGGCTGCGGCAGTTGGAATCCAGATGTCTGACTTCATGACCTCCTCCCCGTGCAGAATCACCCTCCACGCTCACCCTGTTTACAAACCATGATGTCATTTTCCTCCCTCAGACTCCTTGGCTTCCTCACCTGCAAAGACAGCCTTCGGAAAGATTAAGCACAAAGACCCTTCCGACTCTAACACGTGTGTTTCCATATACCTGCCTCCAGCCAGCCTTTCGCTGTTGAAAAGAATTTTCCATTTTGTTGGTTTCTGTGTCTTACTTGTGCAAGGATGGGATAGAGTGATGTCTTCATATGTTGCATCCTCTGCTCTCAGAAGGAACTTTCCTATGTTTGAAGTGTTCCAGAACTATCCATGAAGTTAAGGCTTGTTGAGAGACAGGGGCTGCTCCACCTCCCTGCTACTTTCTTGTAGTATCCTGAAACATCTGGAGGGCAGGGGAAGCCAGCCTGCTCTTGTCTGTTCTGAAATCTTGCCACATGCTCCCAAGTTAGAAGGGTGCAAGACTGCGGGTGCAAACTATGGATGTTTTATTGTGTCTACGTTTGACTAAATGTTGGAGAAACACTTCCCACCCACATGGAAATATTTTTCTTTCTCTCATAAACTTTCTTTGTAATGGCATTAATCATCCTTCCTTCTGCAGAGGAACAAAAAAGAATCACTTTTACAGTGCCTGTCTAAAAATAAACAACATTTTATGTAATTCATAAGTGGCAATGAAATCAATGTGTCTGAAACACTAATAAATGTAACAGGTGAAAAATGTGCAAATTCCCCTAAATCTAAGCTGTCATGTTGGTGGAGAACCTATGCTCATCTGTTTTAGTAATTAGAGAACTTAATGATTCCCAAATAAGCTGTGAATTACGGCAGCATGTGGTGCATTTTGACAAAACAGAAGAAAAATTATGCTTCTTAATAATATCCATCTGGAACTTCTAAAATTTTTTTTTAAAAAAAGAATGGTTCCTTACACTTTTCTCCCTTCCTTTGCAAAGAGGAAGTTAAGAAAAGAATGATAGATGAATAATCAACAGAGTGTCTGAGATCTGAGGTTGTGAGGTATACACTTCTGTGGGCAGAACCTCTCTTGAACAGTGGGTCCTTGTCCACTAGCACACTGCCCGGCACAAGTTAGAAATACACATCTGTCAAAGAAGCCCGTGGGGTTTTTGATGTGGCTCAGTGGTAGGGTGCACGCTTAGCATGCAGGAGGTCTGGAATCCTCACCATCACACACACACACACACACACACACACACACACACAGGGGAAGATGGGGTAGACATACACATGCGGACGTAGATAGATGGTACAAGCTCCAGGCTGGAGTGGAGGCTGCCCGTGTGGCTTGTCCCAGTCTCTAAGGCAGCCCCTCATCCCTGCTTGCTGCAAACCCCTACCCTCTACCTCGAGTGCCCATGGGGCTGGGGGGTCAGGCCTTTGAGAGTGGATTTCACGGCCCCCTAGACCCGCTGCCACCCTCCAAGGGTGTCAGAGTAGGACCAGCATGGCTTTGTTTTGTTTTTTAAGTGTTAACGTTGTGCGATGCACACTCTCACACTTTCTATCAGAAGGTTCTACCAAGGATGTTCCTTCTATTAAGAAATCACTATCTTAATAAAGTCCATGAATTTCTTCTCCAAAGAGCCGTCTACTACTTTCTGGGTGTATGTGCTTTTTCAGATAAAACCTTTTCTTGTGTCATTGTTTTTTTTTTTTTTTCATGAAATACAAGTCCTGGGAAGTTCTAAGAAGCAAAATGTCTATTTCAAATGACCTTCACCTGTTCTTTTCTCCACAAGTCATATGCCACCCATGTCCCCAACAGTCATCAACTTTCCTCTGGGAAGGTGGAGGTGTTCACGGTGGCTGACCACTCTGGTAGCGGAAGTTCCCTGCTAAGTCACATCCTTGCTTCAGACTGAGACGTTCCATTCCTAATCATCTAGCCTGCACAGAGCAGGTCCCCAGCCTTGCCTTATGACATCTGCCAGCTCTCTACTGGACCTCTCAGCGCACACACAGCATTTCTGAAGGGAGTCTGGCCGAATCTGGCCAAGCAAGAGGATAGTGAGAGAAAGAGACACAGCAGGTTCCCAGGCTTGCATTTTCTGAATTTGCAAATACCAACAGCACTAGCGTGAGCTAATGAGTCCTTGAGAGGAGAAACCATTAACATCACTTGCAGATGAGAAGGAGGACTTGGAGGCAGAATGAGCTCTGCAAGCTCCGTGGGAGGGCTTGGTGAAGAGGGGGGAGGACCAGGGTTGTGACAGGGGACAGAGGCACTGGAGGAAAGAGAGCTGGTACTTGTTGAAAAGAAGAGAGGAAAAGTAGGAGGAGGACCAGGAGAGTAATTATAAAAACGGCAAAGAGGTCCAAAATGCTCCAGAGATGTCTGCTCTAGAAAGTCCAAAATAAATAAAGCAAGAAAATGCAAGCTGTATAAGCTGGGGGACCAGGGTTAGCAGAAGGGAGAAGGTTCGTCTGATATCAAGGGCACCTCATAAAATCACGAGAAGACAATTCGGAGACTTTGTGAATCTTGCTCTAGCTAAAATTTTCAGACCCCAGGCCCTGCCCCCACAGGACTATAAATTTGAAAACTGACTAAAAAAAAAAAAAGAGTATATAAACCAGGTATGGTGGCGCACGCTTATAATTCCAGTACTTGGGAAGCTGAGACAGGAGGATCACAGGTTCGAGGCCAGCTTCAGCAACTTAGTGAGACCCTGTTTCAAAATAAAAAATGAAATAGGCTCGGGGGTGTCGCTCAGAGGTAGAATGTCCCAAGGTTCAGTCCCCAGTACCATACATGTACAAAAAGGACTATGCTAAAATTCTCCATTTTCTCACATGAACTAGTAGAGATAAAATACATCCTTTCATAAAACCGCACTCCTAGTTTGGCTGGCCTGGCCTAGATGGAAATCACTTGCCACGCCATATACTCTTTCTGCCTAGAATAAAATCAATTCCTTATCATTCAGGGGAAACATCTCTTAGAAGAAAAATGTACCGAGGTTAAAAACAGAGATTTCAGTGTTTAGTTACAAATGGACACATTTTAAAGCATGAACAGTTCACAATTACTGTGTCCTTATTATATGCCAGGTGTTATCATTGTTCAACAAGTATTATTTCTTTAACTTGCCCAACAACCTCGCGAAGTGGCTTTTCCCAATGTTATATCCAAAGACGGTGCCGATGAAAAGATGCACTTCCTTTTTCTCACATTTCTTATTTTTTTGCCAAAAATAGCATTTAATTAGAAAGCAGAATAAAGGAATGCAATTTACAATTATAATAGAAGAATAATATTCAAAGTTGTTGAGGTGCATTAGACAAACATTTTCAAAAAGAACTTGTCGCCGGGTGTGGTGGTCTGTCATCCCAGGGCTTGGGAGGTGGAGACAGGATCAC
Source organism: Glis glis (assembly GCA_004027185.1). Taxonomy (NCBI): domain Eukaryota; kingdom Metazoa; phylum Chordata; class Mammalia; order Rodentia; family Gliridae; genus Glis; species Glis glis. The sequence continues at coordinate 29,710 of PVJS01019621.1, forward strand.
AAATTCCAGACCAGCCTCAGCAACTTAGCAAGACCCTCAGCAACTTAGCGAGATCCTGTTTCAAAATAAAAAATAGAATAGGGCTAGGGATATACCTCAGGGGTAGAATGCCCCTGGGTTCAATCCCCAGTACCAAAAATATAAAATAAAATAAAATAGAACTTGTTACCATTTATGTTTAAGAATATGAGTTGTTACATCTACAAAAACCAGAATACAAATATTTTCAAAGATGCAAAATGAAGCACCTTGAAATGCAAAAGGAAAAGTGGACATTGGAAAACAAAATTCCAATTATACATACACTTTCATGGTCTGCATACAGACTTCATAGGAAACATCGCATAAATCTAAGAACATTTGACTTATTTGTAACGTGCTGACTTGCGCATGATGAATGCATCTTATAAGATGGTAAATATTTCCGAAGTTATTTTAAAGTGGGAGATTTCACAGGACGCTAGGATTTCTGCATAAGAGCAGCATTGCTGTGTCTGTCATCACAAGAGGATGAACGCTGTTCAGGCTCCAGTTTCCCTTTGTCCAAGACTGAAACACTAATCTATCATCTATGCGTTTTTGTGATTCCAGACAATTAGTGTTCATACATCTCCATACAAGAGGGGTTTCTACAGTGTCTCAAAATGTACCATCACATTTTGAGTCAGGTCTTCGTATGGAAATAGTGACATTAACATGGAAGATAAGACATTTGGAAAGACTACAATTCTCCAAAATCTCTAGTCCTGTATTCAATATGTCTATTTTAACCTATTGAGCGGTATCCTGACTTCTCTGGTTGTTAATGGTATTGGGTTATTTAATCTGGGATTCATCTGTGCACGGTAAATTAAGCTCCTGGCACAATTTTGAAGTAGCTAATTTCCATGGCATGCTAATCTCTGATATCAGTTCCAGTGTTGCATAAAACTTCAGCCACTCTGTAGTTTGCTCTCCCCCTCTAAATTCTTTTTATAAAAGATGTTAACTTTAGTAAAGTCAATTTCTCACTCATTCACTTTATGAGGAATGCTTTCTTGAATTTTTTTATTTTATTGTGGTCAAACATTTAACATGAGATCTACCATCTTAAAAAAAAAACCTTAAGTGTATAATACAGTCTTGTTAACTACAGGGAAAATGTTGTACTGTAGCTCTCTAGAACTTAGTCATCTTGTATAATTGATAATGCATGCCCATTGATTAGCAGTTCTGCATTTCCATCTCCCCCGGTCCCTGGCTTCACCACTCCATTCTCTGATTCTATCAGTTTGATCACTTAAGGGACTTCCTGTGAGTGGAATCACGCTGTGTTTGCCTCTAGTAGCAGGACTATTTCATGTAGCACACTGTCCTCAAAATTCAGCCCTGTTGTCACAATGTCATGTAAATGCAATTATAGAATATGCGACCATGTGTATGTGTGTGTGTGTGTGTGTGTGTGTGTGTGTGTGTGTGTGTGACTAGGGATTGAACCCAGGGATATTCTACCTCTGAGCTACATCCCCAGCCCTATTTTACTTTTTATTTTGAAACATAGTCTTGCTAAGTTGTAAAGGGGCTTCTAAGTTGCTGAAGCTGTCCTCAAAACTACCATCCTCTTGTCTCACCCTCCCAAATACTAGGATTGTAGGTGTGCACCGCCATGCCTGGCTGAGTCTGATTTTTTTTCACTTAACATAATCATCATAATTTGACCAAGTTTACATATATCAAAAGTCCATTACTTTTTATAAATATTATTCCATTGTAGAGATCTACCACAGTTCGTTACCCATTCACCAACTGAAGGACATTTGGGCAGTGTCCAGATTTTAGTGATTACGAATAAAGCTGCTATAAATATTAATGTACAAGATTTTATGTGGAAATAAATTTTCATCTCTCTATCATGAATATCCAGAAGTGGACCTCTGGGTCATATTTTAGAACATATTTATATTTATACAAAACTGTCACACTGCTCCCTGGTGAGGCTGAATCCTTTGCATTTCCACCAATGATTTTGAAAAGTTCCAGCTACTCCACACCTTCCAATGTCTGTGCTGTTGTCAATATTTTCTTAAACTTTAACTATTCTATCGTTAAAATAGGTGGGTAGCAGTAGCTCACTGTGCTTTTAATTTGCATCTCTCTGACAGCAAAGGATGTTAAACATTTCTACCTGCCATCATTATATCCTCTTGGGTGACGTGTTTCCTAACGTCTTTTACCATTTTTATGTTTAAGGTATCGATGTCAAGGTTCATTTTTTTTTATATGGAAAGGAAGGGAGGAGAGCAATTCTATATTTGTTCTTCTGGTGTTTGTTCTATTAGCCATCTTATTTGCCATTTCTGCTTTTTCTTATTCATTTTTTTCCCTAAGGAGTCAAGTCAGCTAAACTTACTCAACTATAATTTCATTACCCGCCATCTCCTTTATGTTATTATTGCATGCTATATTTATATATGTTATAAAGATAAAATACAATTATATACATAGTGTTTAAGCAGTTCCGTGTGTGTGTGTGTGTGTGTGTGTGTGTGTGTGTGTGCGCACGCGTGCGTGCATGTGCAAATCTGTAGTACTGGGGATCAAGCCCAGGAGCAGTCTACCTTTGAGCTACATCCAGAGCCCTTTTATTTAGATACATTTTTCTTTTATTGATGCATTGTAATTATACATCATACTGAGGTATAGAGTGATAGGAATACACATGCACACAAAGCCGGGTCTCGCTAAGTTACCCAAGCTGGAATTGAATTTGCGATCCTCCTGCCTCAGCCTCCAAAGGAGCTGGGAATCTAGGTGTGGGCCACTGATCCTGGCTGTGGTTGTTTTTAAGATGATTAAGAGAAGCAAAGAGAAGCAGTATTTTACATTGTCTTTCATAATGGCATTATTTACTGGTGTTTTTGGTTTTCGATTTTTAATGTGGATTCACATTACTGCTTGGAAGCACTAGCTTTTGGCCCGACGACTGGCCTTAGTATTTCTTGTACGGCAGGTCTTCAAAACAGATGCAACTGAGAGGACAGAGATTCTTTCTCCACCAGCCCCTGCTCCTTAGGAAGAGCTCCACCTCGGGCATGGCAAAACATGGCAGGCATGGCCCCATCACCCTGCCACAGCTCATGTGTGGGGTGAAGAGGCCAGGAAGGGCAAGCCAAGGAGACTAGGGAGTCACTCTGGGGAAAGCAGAAGGCTCCGGCATAGAGGATCTGCCCAGGGCCAGAGGCAGGCCCGTGGCTGAAGAGCTCTGCAGCCCTCCCAGAGGGATGCCACCACCTGCTCCTCCCAGCAGAACCCGAAGCCCTGGACTGGGATCCAGGGCAGGGAGGGGAGGCCTTGTCTTGCTGGCTGCACCTGTGGCAAGTACAGTGTCTGGGTCAGAGCTGCTATAAGATGAAGCAGAAGGGGACGGAGAAGAGGCAGGGTGGTCCAAATGGCACAGACCAGACTCCTGTTGTTCTTGCTGCCACGTCCCTGAATGAACGATTCTCTATTTCAGTATCTGGATGTGGACAAGCTCCAGGGACTTTAAAGGAGTGTGTATGTGTGTGTGTGTGTGTGTGGTTTCCTACCGTTACTTGGTTGTTCTGTCAAGGAGGTCTGCTGAGCTCCTCAGCCACCATTCCAGAGTCCACTCACTACGTTTGTGAGCATACAGTTGTCCCTTGGTGTCTGTGGGAGATTGGATACAGATAGTATACAGTTGTCCCTTGGTGTCCGTGGGAGATTTTATACAGATAGTATACAGTTGTCCCTTGGAGATTGTATACAGATAGTATACAGTTGTCCCTTGGAGATTGTATACAGATAG